>JAUUDZ010428410.1:0-12446 GCA_032361705.1 Panulirus versicolor
GCAGACAGTATGAATTATGTACATGTGTATATATGTATATGTGTGTGTGTGTATATATATGTATACATTGAGATGTATAGGTATGTATATGTGCGTGTGTGGACATGTAGATATATATACATGTGTATGTGGGTGGGTTGTTCCATTCTTTCGTCTGTTTCCTTGCGTTACCTCGCTAACAAGGGAGACAGCGACAAAGTATAATGAATAAATGAATACTTTATATTTTTTATATATTTAATTCTTAAAGAGCTGAATAATCATTTGGTTGTTGCATTTCACAAATTACACAAATAAACATCAAGTAATGAAAACCTAATTGCCATCTCTTCTCACTGGCATTGAATAAACATGGAATCTGTATAAGTGAAGACAGGTTTTAACTTGTCTCTTCATGATTTGATTTGTATGCTTAGAAGATTTTACTTTTTCCCTTGTTCAGATTCATTGTCCGGGAATTTACTTACAATGAAGAAGAATTGACTGCTGGCAAGAATGAGCTATCTAAGCTTATCAATGACAAAAAGAGGCATTTTGTAAGTAGCTTTTACTCTATTATTTTTTATGGCTTTTCTGTTTGGTATGACCTTAACTTCTACTTGATATTTCATCTGTAAGGAGACAGTCATATGTTGTGGTAAAATGTAGATTGAAAGGGTATGTGCAAATACATCCTGGACAACCAAACAGACACTTTAGACTCATCTCACCCTCTTGCAATGGCCCACCAGTATTAAGAGGACTTGAAATTTTTATCTGTAACACAGTAAGGGTGTAGGTATCCATTCATGACTCTGTTGTGAAGTTTGAAAGTATATGTAGCTGTAGTTAGTATTGTGCTATAATCTGTTGACATAAGGTCCTTTTTTGTTGTATATCTTTCACTGTTGTTGTCTGAAAGGTTACTTTTTATTTTTTTGACTTTTTTTAAATGAGCAAATAATAAACAGGACCAAACCAAACTGCCTTTAGTGTGCAATTTTAAAAAGTTTACTATATATATACACTAATATATGTAGTTTTGGCATTGTCAGCTTTTGCAGTTCCCATAGTTTGGCTTCTGTGAGAGTGCTGGTTCTCTGTCAAGTGTTGCTTGTGTATGCAGGCTTGTCATTCTTTTGTCTAGTTCCTGTCATTGTCCTGGCATATGTTCATGGCAAGTCCATACTTTGCTTTGTTTTAATTCTGATGTAATTAAGTTATTGATTTCCCCCCTGTTATTTCAGTGCATTTTCCTCGGTGTTTAACCTGTGTGATTGTTCTGATATTGATCCTTTGATAAATTATGACATAAGGAAGCAACAGGAAAAGTATCTGAAATTCTTTGTTAAAATTGACTTGATTCAGGGCATTCCTTAACTCAGGACAGTGCAGTGATAAAGATCAGCAGAGTGATAAGCGATTTAAGCAGTGTGTCATTGGAGGTGCACCCATTTCTTGTCCCATTCTAATGAAAAAGGCAAGCAATATCTTCATCAGTAAGAGTTGATTGAGCCTTTTGAATAATTCACTAGATGAGTGAACAAATTTTCATGTCACAGCATTCATTTCTTAAAAAAAGAGGTGAGAAAATGACCACAGATAAGGAAGATTACAAGATACAGGAAAAGGTAATCAAACAATAATCTCTGATGCATATTTTCTGGATAATGGTGCATTATTGTTGTCTGTTTGCCTGCGGTATGTATCATCATGAAGAATAAGTGTTTGAAACAAACAAATTGATAATATAATGAATATAGATATTTTACTTCGAATATCAAAATTCAGGTGTAAAAGTCTTAGATGATTTTACAATTGCTTTGTTTATATCCATGTTATCAGTATGACTTCATGTATAAGGGATTGAGTACCACATGTTTCATTGATATTTTTATGAGTTTTGATATTTGTTCATCTAGGTAAATGTGTTTCATGTTCAAGATTGATTATAGGTTAATGAGTGTTAAGTCCAGAAATAGTATCAACTCCTGCTAGTATTATATTTTATTGATTTGAAATGACCTTTTCTCACAGGGTCCATTGGTACGTTGGTTAAAAGTCAACTTTAGTGAGTGCTTCATCTGTTGGACACATGTGAAGGCCATTAGGGTCTTTGTTGAATCAGTACTCAGGTAAGCTTTCATTTCCCCACAAATATTAAAGAAGCTCATTTAGAATGTCACTTTTGTTTATTTCTTATTACCTGTTTGGACAGTATGGAGCAGCACATCTCATGATGGGAATGTTCATGCCACTTTAGGTGAATTTATTTTTTGGGGGCCTATTCTTCATGGTACCAGCATTATCCATGTATTATGTTAAGGAGAGATGCGTCTTGTTGAATGTATTATAGAGGGAAAAAGAAAGTCATTGTTTTCCATGTTTACTGAGCTAGACATAATGCCTTTTCCTTACATACTTTGAAGGTCGATTCTTATTTTGTTTTGTCTTTATCTTTCTCATTGCTTGATCCATCTCTTATCTCTTTTGCCTCCTTTCCTTTTTTCATTCATATCTCTGTCATTACTTAGGATTTCTATTTGTTGCTGGAACCTTTAAAGAATAATAGGAAACAGAACCTTTCTTGCTTAAATAACTGGTCAAATTTTGTGGGTAGGTCAGTTTTCAAGAGAGTAAAACACAAAAGAATTTGATAAAACTGAAAAGAACTAAGAAAACTTGACCTGTACATACACTGAGCAGATGTTTTGACAACAACAAAGCCTTGTTGTTTCATTAGAGAATGGTGTAATGGTATTGTTCAATGGTATAACAACATAATCCTGCCATTTGTCCTCTTCATATCTTCCATTTCACCAGCACAACCTTCCCATTGAAAACTGTGGAAGTTGCCAGATACATGATGGCTAACGTCCATACATAGTTGCCACTTCCTTGGCAGGATAGTAATTGTTAGCTGCTGGGGTAATAAATTTTTGGGAAAATGTCTTAGTGTCGAGCAGGTAGGTTGTGCTGATAGGGTAGAAAATGATAGGAAGAATGATAGGGTAAGTTGATACATCCCTGAACAGTACTATTCTGCCTTTCTCCACTAAAACTCAGTAGGGATTTGTTGTTTTGGGGGCATTTACTCAGTGTGAGTCCAAGCCCAAAAAGTCAAGGGCCTACTAGTCTTTTGCACCCCAGCCCTCTGCAGCAACTTGCAGATGGGGTCCCAGAGGGCTCAAATCTGCTAGTGCCACAGAATTAGGTAAATCTTGGCTTGTTAGTTGAGTTGTGATAGATTGTTTTCACTTTTATCATGCTCCATTTTGTTTTACACTTGAAAGCTGACCTAATTGCAAAATTGAATCTGTTATTAATGCATGAAAAGTTGCATTTCCTATTTTCTTGTGAAAGGTTCCAGCCATGGATACAAAGAAGTCTTAATAGGGCAAAGTGTTGAGTGAAAAATTGGAGGCATAATAGAGAAGATAAAGATGATAGCATTATAACAACAAAACAAGATAATAGAAAGGATGGGTATATTGTGTATGTAAGGAAATTATGTTAACCCTAGTGCAGTGGCTTGATATACTAATGCATAACTTTATTCCTTTATGACTATATTTCTTGATGTATCAGTTAGCAGACTTATGCATGAGTTATGCCACTAGTGTCTAAGAATAGGCCCTTAACAAATGAACTTACTAGAATTTACATGAACATTCACATCATTAGATGTGCATTTCTATATTATCCAACTAGATTGTGTCAAGAATCAGCCGTATCTTTATTAGGGATGAAGTTGACGATGATAAGGGCTTCAACCCCAGCTTCACCTTATAATGTGTCTATTGTGGTTCAGGGATATTGAGGGCCTGTTCATTTTCTAGTAACCAAAGTTTGTATATTTTTTGTAATAAGATGATTATATCGAAATGAATTGATATAAAGGTGCTATTGAATTACTTCTCTTTTTCAAGATATGGGTTGCCTGTAAACTTCCAGGCTATACTTGTTCATCCACACAAAAAAAGTATTAAGAGGCTACGAGATACTCTCAATCAGTTGTACTCACATCTGGATTCATCTGCTACAGGAGGAACTGGGGATGTGAGTACACAAATAATTTTGTTATTGTATTTAATTTGTCATAACTTCAACACTTCTCATATTTGGTGTATTTCTCATATTTGTTAGAATATACTGATCTCTGCCAAGTGTTTATATGTCACTCTGTATGTGTATCTGCTTATCTTTCTACTCTGTTTTTCTTTGTGCCTTTCAGTATTTAAGCCAAATGTCATTCTCACACACATGAATTGGAATAGACCTGCGAAAGTTCAAATAGAATACTGACAGTGAAAAAATTAGAAGGCAAAAATATGTGCATTTGGTACAAATTTGCTTGGTTGTTTTATGAATCGCTGATAGATTAGGTTTGTAATTTTTGTACTTTTATAAGTTTTTATAAACAGAAAATTGTGGTTTAAGTGTAACACACATATAGGTTGTGTAAAATAACAGTGAAGCTTTAGCTTTGTATGGTAATAATTTGATTAAGATAAAAGTAAGTTATAAGGGATGAAATTTAAGCTTTAATGAGATGTAGAGTTGTTATTCTTTTTTCCAGTTTCATCAACAGTATGTGATTGCCTGTTTGTGGAATTAGTGATGGAAGTTTACACTCATGGGGACTTGTGTTTTAAGCTTTCTTTTGTTTTTGTACAGTCTTTTAAACATACTTTTTTCAGAAGATTCCTCTCTAAGCTTGTTCTAGTAACATCACCTCCTCATGCTCCTCCTCTTGCTCATGATGTGCTGTTGCTTCCACCACCTCCTCATTCCCTTCCATCTCTGATTACATTTCCTGTACTTCCACCATTGCATCCTTCTGTTGCTGGTGATGGTGTTGTGGCTGCCACTACCTCTCCTCGTTTTCCTACGTCCTCCCTTCCTGTATTCCCCGACCCCCTTCCCTCTTTTCCTTACTTTCCGTTGTAATGACAAGGCTTTTACCGTTGATATTTCTTTGAAGTCTTTTGTATTTCTTTTTTCTCTCTCTTGGGTCACACACATTGTACTGCAACTGTCATTATTGATGTCCTGTAAATCATATGATTCTTTTGATGGATTGCTGATATTGTATATTTGGAATTGCACTATGTCATTATGGATTTTTCTCTCTTTACAGATTGTAGACATCCCTGGACTGGGTTTTAACACAAGTGAATATTATCCGTATGTATACTTCAAGATTAACACTGACATGATTGGCGATCATAGGCCTTAGAGAACTGAAAAGTAGATTACATACTGATTAAATTGAGTTCCACTGCTCTCGATAAGGTGAATTAATGTCAGTTTTTCATGTGAACTAAAATCTTGGACATATTGTTATTTATTTTTCATAAGAATATAAGTTTTTATGTTTTTATCATAGCTGCAGGTGCAAAGATTTTGAAAAATGCTTGTGTAAATTTGATGAGATGCAGCTTTAAAGACAGTATTTTCACATTTTTTTGAGTCATGCACAAAGTCATTAATTGATAACTCTATTCTTCCTTTAGGGTTGTGAAAACCAATGCCATATTTATTGATATTATGTTTGGAGACAATTGTCTTACTGGCACTGTGGGCAGAATCAATGTAAAATATTTTATTTGTAAATTATGAAGTTGAAAGAATGTTCTTGGTACATGTATCTTGGTAGGTTACTGGAAAATCATCTCACATTCCTGAAAACCCTTTCATTCCATCTTTTATGTGTATAAACTGGATTAAGCAGTGCAATTATATTACTGTAATGGTGTAAAATAGTTTGTTAGAAAGATGGACAAAGCCAAGTTTTCACAAGATACCAGTACATACTTTTTCATTGCATTTAAATATTAAAATGTATCCAGATTTTTTCTTTTTCTCATATTATTTCCAAATGTATCATACAATGCTTTTTATTACTTTTGATGCTGCTTTCTTAGTAATGTTTATTTTCATCCCTTCTTTTTTGAATACTTTGTGGTAGCTCTGTAAATGGCTTAAATGTTGACTCTAGCTGGTTCAAAATTGAGTATAAATAGAAACGAAACTGTATATGGATGTGGTGTAAAATTCAATTACTTTGTTATGGCCTACTTTTATGTAAATTAAACTTCTAGTGACATTTACTGTTGGGTAACATTGTTGACTGTTTGATGTACAGATTGGTATATACTATACATGTGAATATTGCACAGCTATAGAGTTGTCTTTAACCTACATTAGTATAACACAAATACCATTTAGTCTCAGTTATTTTAAGTAACAATAGACATTGTATATTATTTGAAGTAATTAACACAAATGAAGGATGTTTGGTGTGCTTGTTCTGTATAATAATGCATCAGACATTCTGTCACAAGTGTTTGGAACTTACACCTGATTTTACTATTCATTATCAGATATGCCATCCCCGGGCAGGATCTTGACTACTATTCACTGCTTTTATGATTGACCCATTTCTCTGGAGTTTTGTATTAAAAATCTACATGAATAGATATATTTACAAAGAAAAGGACTGTTGGTAAGCAACACAATTTAGATAACCACTTTAATGATCATTTGTCCAAATTGAAGTAATCCATGCATCATAGGAGACACTAAGCATCCGAGGGTCACCACATGCTCTCCATACCACTGGAAACTGAGGAAGTCATCTCTGCAGTAACACTGCTTTATTGACTTATGTTTGTGCAGAGCCCCTGCAGACTTGTCTTTACAAGTACTTTGTCCACTCTTAAACCTTGGCAATTAGGAAGTGACAAGCCTAAAGCTACTTCGAACCGAATATCATAATCAAGCTTTGGTCAACAGCTCCTTCATTTCAAAAACTACTTCAAATTTACATGGCAACTCAGCAGGAAAAGATGACTGGGATTGGCTTTTCTTCAGTACTTCTCAAAGCTCTCTTAAAGTGATCTGAATGTTATCTTCCTTCATGGATTATTAATTTTGCTCCTCAACAATAGGGGATAATACAAGCATATTGTGACAAATGATTTTTCAAATCTGAGCTTTCCACAAATGATTTTTTTTTTTTTTAATATAAGCTCTCCACTATCATCCAGTTCCTGAATCAAACAAGCAAACAAAAGTAGTTGTAAACATAACTAGTTAGTAGAAAATACAACTTGGTACACTGAACCCATGGTGATCCCATATTCCACATTTACGTCTTCATCACGAGATGAACTTTTAGTCTCCAGTGAATGAGCTTTTGAATAAGGAGATATGTGTCACTGTTGATCTAAATATAAGTTTATGGGCTCTCAAATGGCCTCTGGCATCACCAAAGGGGCTTGAAATTAAACCTTCAATTTGGCACTTTGATTCTGGATGCCGCCATGCCACTCTAATGGCCTCTGGCACCGCCAAAGGGGCTTTAAAGTAAACCTTCATTTTGACACGTCTCTGGATGCCTCCATGCCACTCTGATGGCCTTTGGCAATGCCAAAGAGGCTTTAGAATAAACCTTCAATTTGGCACATTGTGTCTGGATTCTGTTACACCACTCTAATGGCCTTTGTCGCCACCAAAGGGACTTTAAAGTAAAGCTTCATTCTGGCATGTCTCTGGATGCCCCCACGCCACTCTGATGGCCTTTGGTGCTGTCAAAGGGGCTTCAAAGTACACCTTCAATTTGGCTTTTTAATTCTGGATGCTGCCACGCCACTCTAATAGCCTTTGGAGCCAACAAAGGGGCTTAAAAGTAAACCTTCAATATGGCACTTTGTCTCTGGATGCTGCCACGTCACTCTAATGACCTTTGGCAAGGCCAGAGGGGTTTTAGATTAAACCTTCAATTTGCCTCTGATTCTGGATGCTGCCACGCCACTCAAACGGCCTTTGGCGCCGCCAAAGGGGCTTCAAAATAAACCTTCAACAGGGCACTTTGATTCTGGATGCCGCCACACCACTCTGATTGCCTTTGGCGCCACTGTAGGGTCTTCAAAGTAAAGCTTCAATTTGGCACTTTTTCTCTAAATGCCTCCATGCCATTCTAATGGCCTTTGGTGCCGCCAAAGGGGCTTCAAAGTAAACCTTCAATTTGGGACTTTGCTTTTGGATGCTGCCATGCAACTCTAATGGCCTTTGGCGCAGCCAAATAGGCTTCAAAGTAAATCATCAATTGGAAACTTTGTTTCTGGATGCCGCCATGCCACTCTAATGGCCTTTGGCACCACCAAAGGGGCTTCAAAATAAACCTTCAATTTGGCAATTTGATTTTGAATGCTACCATGCAACTCTAATGGCCTTTGGCTCTGCCAAAGGGGCTTCAAAGCAAAACTTCAATTTGGCACTTTCCTTTTGGATGCCACCACACCACTCTAATGGCCTTTGGTCGCCACCAAAGGGGCTTTAATGTAAACCTTTAATTTGACTTTTTGTCCCTAGATGCCACCACGTCACTCTAATGGCCTTTGGTGCCACAAAAGTGGCTTCAAAGTAAACCTTCAATTGCGGACTTTTCTTTGGATGCAGCCAAGCCCCTCTAATGGCATTTGATGCTGCCAAAGGGGCTTCAAAGTAAACATTCAATTTGGCACTTTTGAATGCCGCCACGCCACTAATGAATGGCCTTTGGCGTCGCCAAAGGGGCTTTAAAATAAAGCTTCAATTTAGTCCTTTGATTCTGGATGCATTCGTTGAGAATGCCGTGATCAACTTGGCTTTTCTACCGTTAACCTTCACTGCTTTCTTCGGATTATTCACATATATTTAAAGTTGGTGTCAAGTCATATGTTTATCAGTCTTATATATATGTGAAGTGCTGCTTCTGGAAGCCTTGTATGTTCAATGTTTTTTAAATGTAGAGCAATGTTGATAGGGGTGTTTTTCACGAAGTGTTTACAAGGATTTTTTTTTTCTTAACTTGATGCAAGGCTTTCTTATGTTTCCATGTGCTAAGGGCTGGGATCAGGGTAAAGTGCATGACCTTCAGTGGCTCGCTCTGAATTTTGTTACATTAGCCCCGCAGTAGTAGCATAGGAGCGGACAGCGTTGCTTCGTTGCCAGAGAACTTCATTGGTTCATATGTTCTGAACCTTGGTTCTACCGCCCTTAATTTGTCTTCCACAAGGGCGAAAATTGGTAGCCAGCCTCTTATGAGAGCCCAAACAACAAGCTCTTTTCATGTTGTGGCCCGATAACCAGTGTTAAGCGGCAGTGTTTTCTCTAGTGCATCTGCCTAGTTTATAGTTAGACAAAGCTAATGGGATTCGCTGACCCTTGCTTCCTGTTTGGCTTCTTGGCTTCTTTCCAAATTCTAGTAAATATTGGGTTCTGTGCTGTTCTATGATTTGGCAATTTAAGGTGTTTGGCGGCCTTAGTTGTGTAAAACGCTTGAATTTCCTGACTTTCAAAATGGCAAGTTTTCAAAGTTATTAGAGCCAATAAGAAATCGTTATATTCAAATCTCACTAATATAACTTTCCATATATAGAATTTGGGTTAATGAAAATATGTATTTCCAAGGATGAATATACTCAAGACAGCAGCCAGACAAGCTACCACTGCTTCCTTTGCGGAGGAAGCCATAACATGCGCGGGGAAATGCGCAATCGTAGTTGTTCTGACTCCACTGATGGCTGATATTTTACGCTCAATGTTTTTCAAGTATATGTTACCTGCTGACGTAGTGTTTACCCATCTTTTCAGTAAGTTATACTTTGTTAGCGCCATGGCAATGATTCTGTTGCTTTTACGTGGCAATCGGTCTTCAGTGAGCTTTTAGTCAGCCTGATATTATCTTCCTTGAACCTAGTTCCTCTCGCCAGCCCCACAAACTACATCTGAATACTTTGCATGTTTTCAAATCCACAGAAGCCATGAACACACTCAGGCAAGATCTTCCAAACTCCATCAATTTTTGTTGGGTTTATTTCATCTCGTGAGGCACTGGTGTGTATAGTTTTCTTATGTTGTGACACCTACAAAACTTCCAAAGTATGGGTTTGCCCTTGCTGTGTGTCTCATGAGATGAGCTGTGTCACAGTGCACCACAGATATTAATCCTTAAATGTGGAGATTACACGTTATTCCAAGGGCTGCATCAAGGACATAGTTTTTACTGGCAAAAGCCTGACTGACATTGTTAGCCAAGTCCTTAATATTCATAGGATGACGAGGAATGTCATCATGGAGGAGTAGGGTTCTGTTGTCAGGGTCGTCTGAGCACTAGGACATGATCCAGTTATAGATGTCATCCAAGTCACCCAGACATTAATATTTAGAGTTAGAATGCCATACCATGAGATTAATTTTGGTTTAACCCTTCAAAACTCAGGATTCCCTGAGTGGTACACCAAGAGAGGTTTCTACTAGCAGTTTGGCAATCTGTTTTCCATCGTATCTCCAGTCGCATGAAATGAACCAGCCATGGCCAGCTTTAAAAGTTTGTCAGATACTATATATATATATATATATATATATATATATCAGGATTATGTGTATTGAAAGAGTCTGTCGTTAGTAGATGGTAGGCAGCCACCAACCAGAAAGGTATATTACCGGCACTACCCGTCTGGGTAAGGGAAGGGTTATTGATGGCTGCAAAGTGAGCTAGCACTTCAGTTCACCCAGTCACTGATCACCAAATGGTTGTCCGGTCATCACGTCAACCCCTTCACCACTAGATGCATCCTGTTCATCATCTAGGCCCCGAAGCATGACAGTCCCACTTATTGTCGCCAGGGATCCCTTCCTCGCCACTTGCTAGTCCCCCACTTTACTATTTGGTTTTATCTTCACGACGGCCTCACTCTCGTCATTACCTCTCATTCTTAGTACTGCACATCCTTTCATTACCAACTCTCTTTCTTTACCATTAGCTAACCTGAATAACCATTGCCATTTCCCTTCACCTTTACCCCTTATTGCACCTTATCACTACTGTATTTCAACAGGCCTCGGCCAAGCGGGAACTAGGCGAATCTAACTGGAACAGCAAGAAGCATCACCTGTTCCACAACCTTACTGACTAAAACAATTCGCCCCCTCATTACTACCTCATAACCTTTTCACTCTGCTCTATCTCTCACTATTCATATAATGCTTCCTTCACCACAATTTCACCCCGTCTTATCCATCGTCACCATCATATAAACATGGTATGCTTCATGTCCAATCATAGCAGTGAACTGCCACATTGAATATAATGAATACAAGAGTGTTCAGTGGTACGTTTTCATGCACGGGTGTGAGATTATTTTCCCTTTAGAACATTTTAGTAGTTCCCCTCTCTTTGACCATTCATGTATAGTTAGTAATCACATACTAAGCACTAGAAATACTAGTGATTATGTACTTGGGACAATATTGTTAGAAATAAGCTGGCTCTTCCATTTCTCTCCTTGATACAGCTTCATTGTATTATGATTAGAACCATGAACAAGGCAAGCCTTAGTTTAAATCTTGCGCAACGATTGTGAAATTATTATAGAAGAAAAATCATGTAGTCATGTAATTTCCTTGTTAATAAGCTAGGTTAGAATCTCGGTTCTTTGGTTCAGACTAACCTAACCTAACCTATGTCAACCTTAACGTAGTTATTAAGAAATCTGCGTGATCATAATTTTTTTTTCCACAATGATGTAGGTTAAATAGGGTAAAACTTCAAATAAAGTGACATAAGCACCTGAAAATCAAGCAATCGACTCCTATCTTGGACAGCTTACTCCACCCAACCCTAACTCAAATTGTCGTGAAAGACGACTTTATAGAGTTAGTAAGCAGCTTAGATTAATGTTCACTGTAATAATTGTCATAGAAGTTGTCTTTAGAATTAGTTAGCAGCTTAGATGAATGTTAACAATGATATAATGGTTGGCACTTTTGTGGCCCCAAGCATTCTAAACTCAAGGCCTAAAAGAGGATGTTGCATATCTTTCATATTAAACGATGTTCCACGCAACTCATTGAATCATCCAGGGCCGTTTAAACGACTAGGCTAATTGTTATATAACACATGGTAAGCAATGTACAGCACTACTTCCCCCCTCGCAACAGTCCACGGGCGTTTAAACCACGAGGCTATCTGTTATATAACATTAATCTTAGGCAATGTACTACTCTAGTTTTCTCTCTAAACGTATATACTTTTTCTTTCGTTTTCAACAAATGGAACCAGAGGCAGTCATAGCCCACTAAGCGCAGCGGTATGAAGGACGTGATGACCTGGCATTTGTTCAAATTAACATGGAAGGATCAGGTCAAAAGTCACGCGATTGTAGGCCATTATATACCTAAAGGTTGTTAGATCATCGTACTCGAGGACCTTCTTAATACCACACTAAAAAGATTCAGAAGCGCTGTTAAAACGCATTATGTTCTTCGTATGTGTAATGAGGAATATGTACAAAGTTTAGAATTTAGCAAGAAGGTAGACCATAAAGCTGTTGCTGGGTGATGTAGGGTAGATTTGAATTCCATACTATATGTTATATTTGATTGCTATTAACGTCCAGATTTCGTCAAGCCAGAAT
>JAUUDZ010428421.1:0-13850 GCA_032361705.1 Panulirus versicolor
GTCCTTTTTATCCTTATTAAGCTCCTTCAGCACTCGGAAAGATGACCATGCCCACAGGTTGGGATTACAGGTCACATGTATGAATCTATGTGTGGGAAATGCAGGGCAATAGGGTAGTAAGTGCTAGGTGTCTTTTTTATGATAGTTGTATAATGGGCAAGAGGGGTCTTGGGATATGTTTGAACTTAAGCAGAAGTGTGACTCATTGTTTGTCTGGGGATCATGGTTTCTGAAAGGTGGCATATATCAAAGATTTTAAGACTGAGTTGAGAGGGCAGTTGTTTAGTGCTTGATTGGTTATTTCAGTGTGTATGTGTTCTGTTAGTGATTTATATGTTGAGGATGGGGGATCTGTGAGTACAAGTTATTAAAGTAGGAGTTAGGGGTAAGCCTCTTAAATGTACTTGGGAGATGGTGATTAGTTATGGAGTGCCTAGGGTGGAAGGGCTCTTGGTTGCTGTTGCATAGATAAGTGCCAAGCATGATGAGGTGGGACTGTATCTGGATGATGTTTATTTCACTGTGAAGGTGTTTGAGTGTTTGTAGTTGCTAGGTAGCCAGTGATTGTGCTGAGTGCACTACTTTTGTGGTTGGAAGCTTTGTTGTATTTGACTTTGAAAAGGTGGAAGACCAGGTAGATGAGGCACAGTTAAAAGTGAAGTGGAGGAATTGTTGTAAGGATGTTGAGGGATTCTCTTACCTGTCCATATCTAGTGCCAATTAGTGTTCTGAGGACATTTAGTATGTGTGTTGCTATTGTGTTAATGATGTGGGAAGTACAAGTCATATGTGTTGTATGTGACCCTTGGGCCCCCTGTGATCCATTGGCTCCTATAGCTTCAAGACATAGCAGGGGAAGGAAGGACTTCTTTGAAGTAAGAAGTTCCTTGGCAAGACTGTATTATATTTCATCAACTAACTCAAATTTCAAGGCAGTTACCTAGAGCTTTGACTCATTAAGATTATACTGAACTACAAGGTGCAGACAAAGGAGATATGGTCTACATAACAGAAGAGTCAAGAATTGACAAATACAATAGTAATATGGTGCAAACTTATAAAAGTTACTTTCACAATAGGGACATTAGAAATTTCACAGGGCATAACACTGTGTTCATTTGATAAGTTATCTAAAAACAAAAACATATGATGGTTTCACAATGCCCACATCTTAAATGAGTAAAAATGAAGTGATAGTTTCAATGAAAATGATACTAAGCCGTTTTATTAACTGTTGCTTGATTTTTCTTCGATGTTAAAGGGAAACAAATGCAACACGTGAAGTGGAGAAAGGAACATGTGACAGTTATGGTGAGGGCCAACACAAAAGGCACCAAGAGGGAAGCCATAATGCTTCAAAAAAGCAAAAATTTGGCTTACTTCATATAAGGCAAACAAGATTGTTGTGGAAGAAGACATAAAGCATTTCTGAAGCTTGATTAAGGAAAGTGGACAAGATCTGGTGGTGAAATTAAAGAAATGCTAGGTAATAAGTTTGGTGACTGGTATACTTAATGCTGTTTTATTTAAATTTCAAGGAAGTTCCTGATATCTGACTTATTAAGATTATACTGTACTAAAAGCTACAGACAGGAGGTATGATTAATAAGACAGGACATTCAAGAATTAGTGAATAAAACAGAAAGAGGGAAGGTGACACTTGAACAAATGGCATTAGACTGGAACTTTAAGGAAGGCATGTAAGCCATAAATCCCTGGTGAATTTCACTGGGAATACATAGAGGGGAAAAAATTAGACTAAAGATGAAGCTAAAAAAATTGTGGCTGAAATAGCTGAAAAAAAGAACGGAATAAAGGAGAAACCAGAATACAGCCCCTGTACCACCAATTGAATATGAAAAACAAATTGATAAAGAAAAGCTTAGACATAAGTTTACTTCTGGAGAAGGATAAGTGATACTGTGTTTTGTAGTGATTAACTGACCGATTCTTTAAAACTATCTGCCACGAAAACGGCTGGTGGCAAATTTTCTTGTTAAATTCATAACCAAACTTATTTTCATATATAAAGTGGATGTAGCTTGGTAATGTCCTATATCTTACATTGTACACACATTTACCATTAAAAACCAAACACACAACATATCACAGTCAATGCTAAAATCACTTTTCAGTGAAGAGTGGGGGTTAGGAACTTCCTTACTGATGCTGGAAAATCCACACCTTTGCACTATATGAGTTATAGTCAATGTCACCCTGGCATTTCCACAGGTCGAAGGCTGGTCTCCTTCCACTGATCATTCATGAGCCAATCTTGTGTGTGTGATCCATAGCCTTATACAACCACTGCTCTTTGTCAGCTAGATCGATCACTTCTTACTGAGCTGCCAGTCCTTTTGAATCTCTGTTCTGTTTCCATTCTTCGTTTCATCTGTTGTACAAGCTTTCTCCAATCTGGGGCTTCATATTGCTGTATGGGAGGGGAAAATAAGTGTCAAAGGAGGTAGTCATAGATGCTTTTGCCTGTGATCAGTTTGTTCATTCCCAAAGATATCAATGTGAGTGGATTACAAGCACTGTTGTTTTCTTTTCTCAAGCTAACATCAATATACACTAATCTTGGATTTCCCAGACCACTGAGTGTGAAGAATTCAAGAAATCAATGGCATGCAATAAACTGTGTCATGATATATCATAATGCTGTAGCTGTAGCTCACCAGTTCCTTCGTCATCTTAAATGCTGATCCTTACAACCTCATTCTAGATTTTCTCTGGTTCAGATAAGTGAATGGTACCTGTACATTACTACAAAAAACAATAAATTTAGGTGTCCCTTCATTTGCTTTTCACTCTTTTAAAGATGATGCACCATCTACATTGAGAGTTTCTACAATTTTGAGAAACATATTGCAACTCTGGATTTTCAGTGCATCAGCTAAGGGTTATCATGTCAAAAAAAGTCAAAAGAGTTTTATAAATGTACACAAACGACAAGTTCAAAATCATTTTCATAACACATCTACTGCTGAGTCAAATCTGATACTAAGGATTGTACAAGGATGGAAGGTACATATACGGGATACATTATTCCAGACTAGTAGATAATAAGATTCATTAAGATATTAGTGCAAGACTGTTTCCATTATGAACTTCAGTACCTTATCAAAATGGACAAAATCCTAATCATACCTGCAGTCAAATCAAAATTCATTGAGAGGTAAATTTGTAATGCCTCTTTACATTATAACATGATCACAAATATAAAAACAGTATATTACATAAATGTGCTGGAAAGTATATGGGCCAGTGAAATTCTTTTATTCAGGTATTCCTTTCCATACAACATCTGAACTAAAATTCAAACTCTCATTGAACTAAATACCTAATGAACTTTCATTTAAAATTTAACTACCTCTCCTGCCATACAGATGTAGCATCAGGAACAAACAATGTCCTCATTTGCACTTGTAAAATCTCCAGCTCTCATATATAATATACCAAAACCTAGGCCAACCATCAACAGCCAAGTCCCACAGAATCTTCTATGGTTTACCTTCAGGCCATTGACAACACATTCCCCCCACAAATATCAGCCCACTTCCTTCTATCCCATTCAAGCTTATCTTCATTTATCTTCATGAATGTTGACATAAATCAATCTCACTCTGACTGCCCTCTCCATTTGTGTGAACAATTTCAACAAACCCACCCAGTCAGACTGCAATGAATTCCACAATTCAGTCATATACAATCAACCTGCATCACACCACATATTGTCCTCTGATATTTCACTTTCAACACATCCACCCTCTTACTATCTTTTGCATTCAAAGCCTGACTCGCATCTACTCAGTACTGTTGGCACAACTGTACCCTTAAACAAAATTATCTTTGCCCCTACAAACAATGACCTCTCCTTCCACTTGCTCCTTATTGCATCAAAGGCCTTAGCCCTACTATTTTTTCCCAACATATGACTCAATTCAGTCATCATGGTTCCATCCATCACCATGTCCACTCCCACATACTGAAAGCACCCAGTTTCCTTCCCATTCACACTTGCAATGAAACAATCCTGTCTTAACCCTCATCCCAACCATGCTGCACCTTATTACCTTACTTTAAATTTACTTTAAACTTTTCCCTTTCAAACACTACCTGACTCTGTCACCAGCTTCAGAAGTTTATCTCTGAAGTCTGTCAACATGGCTGTGTCATCTGCACACTGCAAATGATTTACCTTCCATTTATCCTCAACTCCATACTCCTAGTATACTGTAAACGTGTCCCTCACTCTAAGATTCTTGCATTACTTCCCTCAGCACTCTGTCCATAAACAGATAAAACAACCATTGTGACATCCCTCATCCACGATACAGACCCAATTTCACTGGGAGCCATTCACCCTCCTCCCTTCCTGCTCACAAATACATGTCTCTTTTTCCTGGTAAAAATGCCTCACTGCATTTAGAAACTTTCCACCCTATCTATCCATATCTCTGAAGCCTGTTCCCAACTGGAACTCCCTCAAGGGGGTGGCCATGGCAACAGAATCTCCATAACTAGTGAACTTTTCATTTATCCCATATATTTGTAGCACCTTTCATGAGGCCTCTCTATTAACCGTATCATACACTTTTTCCAGATCCATAAATACCACAAACAATTTATTTCTTAAACTGTTTAACACAAACTCTACAAAGCAAACATCTGGACCACACACCCCCTAGATCAATTTCTATGAAAGAGTCCTAGTGTTATCTAGGACTCTTCTAAAGGCTCCTGCAGCTCAAGGTTGCACTACTTCCAGCAGCAGGGAAATGTAGTCTCCATTGGAGAGAGAAGTTCTGTGATGAGAATATGTTCCTCATGGTACAGCCTCGCTAAAGGTAACTTTTCACTTGCAATGTAATCACGAGCGAGCAGAGTCCGTTAACATCTCCACCTCTCAATGAAAAACAACATACAACTGGTTTTATAGACAATAACGAGTGCTGGTAAAGAAGACTCCATGAGTAACATAAATTTGTGTTTTGGGAAGTTCATCCATCTAAACATCTTTATAGACAAAACATGGTACAGACAGATCTCCAATTTGGATTCCCTAGAACGTAGTAGTGTTCAAATTATGGACATTCTTGGATTATACATCCAATCTTTGCTGTATGCCCATAATGAGCTCTGAACATTCCATAACTGTAACAATGGTGTTTTCGTATATCCAATGTAGTTTTTACGTGTTATCTGTATGTACAGGCCTCCCTCAGTATAAATGAGGGATGCTTCCTAGAAGAGGAATGTATAATTTGTAATTTTACCTTTAGAAAGTTAACTTGTAGTTATAACAGCATTTACTTGTTGTTTACTGAGGTGTTTCTCATGAAAGATTTTGTTGTTTTGTCAAGCAGTTCTTTCTTGGCCGTCTGCCAATCATTTCATGGTTAGTTTACTTTGGCAGTGCATAACATTATTACAATAGTGGTTGTCATTATAGAAATATATGACTTTAGTAATGTATAGTTTGTAATTTCAGCATCAAAATGTTATATGTTTGTGAGAATATAATTTTTTGTATTTCCTGGTTAACTTCAGCACTTTGATGGAAGATTTTGTCATTCTGGCTGTGTAGTTTTTACCCTGCTTACTGATCGTTTTGTGGTGTGTTTACTTACCAATGCTTAGTGTCACTACGATGGTGGTTGCCATTTTAGAGGCACAATGACTTTAGCAATGTATAGTTTATTTATCTTTAAAATGTACCTTATATTTGTGACATTAATTTCATTGTATTCCTTTAGTTCAATTTAGCATTTCTGTGTGACACTTTATTGTTGTGACTGTACAGTTTTACCTAGCTTTTTCCTGACTGTTTCACGTCGAGTTTACTCTGGCAATGCTTGGCGTCACTATTATGCTGGTTATCATTTTAGAAATGAAATAACTTTAGAAATATTCATAACTGGAAAATATGAAAGAACATCTTTCCAAGATTTTGTTAATTTTTCAAGATTTCTTAAGAGGGAATGATGAAGTCCAAAGATTTATGTAATAACTGAGAGAGGAACAAGGGTCTAACCTGATCCTCTAATTCCTAAGGAATAAGTTTGTATACCCAACCCCACCAGTACCTGAGGAAAATGGCCTCTGCCCTGACATTACTTTTGAGTTCAGGGAAGAGGCCTTGTTCTTCAGGTACTGGCAAGTCAGGTGTAGAACCTTGTTTCTTAGTGTCATGTTAGGAGCCTTGTCTCATTTAGTTTCGTTTATATAATTTTCTTTGTACTGTATTTGTGTCATTCCCCCTCAAGAAGCTTTGAAATGTAGGTAAAACTTTAGGATGATGTTCTTTTATTATTTTCCTATGTTATGAATATTAATGAAGGAACTAAATTTTTTTCTGTGAGCTATGAAGGTTTTGTATACTCATTGGTACTATTGTGGATCAGCATTACTCTAGTAATGTAATGATTGTAATCTATCTTTAAAACATATTTGTGATAACTTTACTTTTCATTTTTCCTGGTTCACTTTAGCACTTTTGCAGATTTCATTGTTCTATGTGTGTTTTTGCAGATTAGTTTATGTGCACTTCCACAACAAACTTGGCATCACCTGCTACAGTTTGAAGCCCTAATGGTGATGGGTAGCATTAGCTAATGTTTCCTTAGTTTATGTACCGACTCAACATCATCTAAACTCTTTAATATTTCACTGAAAGTTTCAGTATGCTTATTTACACCTCTTAACTCAGCACTGTCACTTGGACACTTGTTGGGTGATATTAATAAATAAAAACCACAGAAATAACTGAGAACAGCATGAAGCACTACTACCTCAACTGCTAACACAGATGAAGAGTGACATGGGCTATGGCTGCACAAGGTAAACAAAGATGTAATCTTCAGAAACTCATCTACTAATTTGGCATAAATCTTGAAGGTACATGCATTCAAATTTTAAATGTTTCTGGATATACAAACTGGAGATCTACCTGTATATGATTTATCAATGCTCAAAACTGATAATTAAATAACACCAAAAAACATTCTTAATAAATCATGTTTCTTAAGCCTCACTGTCTTTCTATGGAAAAATCAGGAAAAACTTAATAAATCACAATGTGCAAAAACCAGAAATCAGGAAAAACTTAATAAATCACAATGTACAAAAACCAGAAGTATGAATTTTCAAGGTAAATACCTACATATGTTTGTATCTAATCAAATCTAATTTTCAGTATCAATACATGAATTTGCAATATATAACAAAGTCAATTAAATTTTCTGATAGTCAGCAATGTAAATAATTTTCTTTCCCTTCTTTACTACACTGAATTCAAGTTTCATTTCAGACCACCAGTATTGCATAAAAAAATAAACAATACTCATTTGGTCTTATCACAAATTAAAGAACATCTCAAAAACTGGCAAGTACTGCAAGGACACAGTGTTTGCAAAACTCGTGTCCAAATGATCATAATTATTCTTGTTGAAATGGCACTGCTGTGTTGTCTGACTTATACGTAAAGCTTGGCTTAACAGGAAATAGTTGATAATTTCTTAATTTTTTTTTACTTACCCAATGCTTTAATATGTAATTTACATTTCTGCCACTTACACACCATTACTGCTGATGAAATAAAAGGCATTAGGACCACATAAAGCAGCATTATCTCTTATGGCATATTATCATTTACACCATCATCATCACCAATGGCAGCATCACAACCCACTACATCATCATCAATCATAGCAATATCCATTACGGCATCATCAACACTCAAGGCAGCATCCCCCATTACAGAAGCATTATCATCAACAGGAGTACTGCTATTTATGTCATGGACACTACCACTTACAGCAATGTAATCATTTGTGGCCACATCACCTCTTACAGAAGCATCACCATACACAGGAACATCACTACTTACTACAGTATCACTACTAATGGCAACATCACCACTCATGACAGTATCACCATTTGTGGCATTATTAGGTATAGCAACATCACATCTAATGGCATCAAAACTATTAACAACAGCATTACTATTATTGGCAGCATCACTATCAATGGCAGCATCACTATTTATGACAGCATCACCACCTCTGGCAGCATCTGTACTTACAGCTACATCACTGCTTATAGCAGCATTGTCAATATTGGCAGCATTACCACTGGCAGCACCGTCACTGTTTATGTATACATCTCCACTTATGACACTATCACCACTTATGAAATACACACTCACACCATCATCACTGCTTGCGACACCATCACCACTTATGACATCTAGTCTTACAATGGCACCATCATTTGTAGCATCCCCACTTATGACAGCATTGCTTGATGCTACCCCATTTATGGAGTCCTCGCTCACAATATCAATAGCATCCTGTCGGCGTAAAGGTGGTCTTGAATGTGGCTGGGGTTGCTGCTGAGGGTTCCTCTCAGAAGCAGAGTCTGTGTCACCTGGTTGATGGAAAAACCTTAGTCAAAGTTGTGGTAAGAATATGGCAATGTCTCAACCCTCCCTATTTTCTTCTCTCTTTAATTTCAATAACTTTGCACAACCTTAACTGCTACATTAATATTTTGGTGAAGAAGAAAAAATGGCAAAAAAATGATTAAACATAAAATGCCTCAATTAGAGACTCCTTACTGTAACCTGATAATCAAGAACAGTAACAAACATGAAACTACTGTATTTTCATCACACTGACTAATGGACAAGCAAATACATGGGAAACATGCCACTAATGGAAAGCCTATCTCAATTTAGAAACTACTAAGAACCTTACGTTCATCTAATAAGGGAGTTCTGCATTACATTTTCAAGTTCACCAACCTTCAGTTTATGAAATATCTAGGCCTCTAAGAAAAAAATAGGGATGGGAGGGACATTAATGCACTATACACAGTTTACACTCATCAGATTATGGGAGAAAAAGAGCAGCAAAATGACCTCTGGCAGCACCACTTTCCTACCACCCATAATGTTTCCTCTTTACCAAAAACCTTTATATATCTTCACTCTCACCTCTAAATTGTAATGATCAAACATCCCACCAGCTGCCCCTCTCAGCACATTTATATCCAAAAAGTATCTCTTTTACATACCTATCAATTAGTATGTAATCCAAAAATGCCTGCTGATCATTTCTTCTACTCAAATGCAAATACTTGTTTTTGTCCCTCTTTCTAAAGCTACATCTATTCTCACCTTTAGCCATTCTAAACTCAATCTATCCTGGCATTTCCTCAGACAAGTTTCTTTTCCAACACTCTTGTCACCCAAAATGTTTCCTCTTTTCTGAAAACCTCTACAAATCTTTACACTCACCTCCACAATGTAATGATCAGACATCCCACTAGCTGCCCCTCTCAGCACATTCACATATGAAAGACTCTCTTCTACATGCTTACAATTAGTATGTAAATCCCAATAATGCCCACTGACCATCTCTCCTACTCACATGCTTATACTTGTGTGCGTTCCTCTTTTTTTAAAGCAGGTATTCCCAATCACCAGTCCTTTTTTAGTACAAAACTTTGTTGTTCCCAATGTCCATTCATTCTACTGAATACCCCATGCCCCTAAATTATACCATCAAGTGCCACATTACTCGCACACACTTTTATAATCATCCATCATTAATAACTGGTCCCTTGCATCAAAACTGCAGACACATTCACTCATTTGCATCCAAAACACTTGCCTCTCATGATCTTTCTTCTCATGGCCAGGTGCATAAGCACTAATAATATAATCACTCATCTCCTGCCATCCACTTTCATTTTCACACACATCACTCTGGATCTCAATTCCTTATGCCCTTTCACACACTCCCACAACTCCGGCTTCAGCAGTAGGGTAACTCCTTCCTTAGCTCTTGTTCTCTCACCTACCCCAAGCTTTACTCCTAAGACATCTAAAAACCATTCTTCCCCTTTACCCTTGAGCTTTGTCATTCTCAGAGTCAGAACATCCAGGACTTCAATTCAGGATCAAATGACAAATGTGGAAAAGAAATTCAGATAATGCAGGAGCAATTTTAAATTTAGAAAAAGGGAACTATTAACTCATTCATCAAGTAAAAATTACTTACAAATTCCATTATGATATCTATAAGAATTTGCCATTATGGTCTCCTTAATCTATAGAATTCTGGGAAGTGTGCACACATGTGGAGTAATGGCTAGGGGCACTAGGGTATGCTCACCTTAGGAAATAATGGTAGGGGCCACTGGAAGATACTTTGTAGAGTAATGGGAGGGGGGGCACTGGGAAATACTTACCTTGTGGGGTAATGGGTGGGGGCACTGGGGGATACACGACCAGAACAACACATGTGAAGACATTCCACATACTGTAGACACCCAGCAGAAGGCCACTTGTGTTTTCAATTTCTAGGTTGCCAAAAATATCCTCCCATATCCACATACCATCGTGTAACTGTCAATGTGATTAAAAAAGTTGGAAAGCATTTAATGTAGAAGACATCTGCCTAATTCTATTAATAATATCTAAATGCTGCAGTATGTTCAACTTATTTATTCATCTGAGATAACATGCAAATCTTTTCCTGGTAAGCACCATTCCAGTTTTTTATGAACTTCCAAATGCCATCTTTTTACATTAATGAGCAATCTTTCACTATAAGAGCCACTGTATTAAAATAGTCTGTCTTTTCATCTCAACCATAGTTTATCCCCTACAACCATTCCTCTTTACCTCAGTAAGTCACTCTTTCCAAATTCATTCTTACATTTGTACCTGAATAAACTGTGAATTACTTTGTCACAATCATTTTCTTAGTAGTAGTAGTAGTAGTATAACTAATTCCAGTTTAATCATTCTCTACTTTTGTAAAATAAATGAAAAAAAAAGAATAGCCCACTACTGGTAAACAATCCTGACTTACAGACTTCCTCAAAGAATAAATTATTTTGAGGGAATGACACTAATATAAAAAGTAAGCAATGATAAAAGGAGCCATAGCACACTGAAGATGTCTGATAAAGTATATGAAACAAATTGGGTACAAAGGAAAGACTCAAGGCAGAGGCTATTGCAGCGTTGAGCACACAATGAAGAATTTATAGTCTAGCTTTGTCTGTTTTATCTGGATTTGAACTTGTAAGTCAGCTTTGTTCCTTGAAAGAGTGGCAAACACGGGGTTGTACAATGTGATCCTGTTTCTGGGTATAAGTACTGAAGTTTGACCAATTATTCCCTATTATTCTCTTTTTATTACCCTTTACTCAATGGCTGATTCTTGTTTAGGAAGAGAAATTTTTGTGCATGTGTGTTGCTTCAAGTTCTTGTTTCACTTATTTCTACTTCCCATCAAACCTGGTAGGTACACTAGCAGATAACTGTGTTCTCACATCTATAGATATTACCATTACAAATATAAATCTGGTATGGCTGCAATGCTTAATTTCTTAAATTTCATTGGTATGTGTCTGTGACAATAAAACTGTCATCACCACATATTCACTATGTCTTTGTCTCATTTACCCTTGCCTCAGTGCTTTTCAATCCTTCCCTTTACCCTCATCAAATTTTACACCTATTTCTTGAGTTCAGTTCTTTTGTGTTCCTGTCTTTACCACATATTCCTTGCTTCATGATCTCATACCCCCAGTCATTCCTTTTTTCTTTCTTTTCTTTCATCATATAAGCCACAGACTAACCATCTGCATAAGCACCATAAAAAATTCAGTGACTCACCCTTTTAATGACAAACTCTACAGCAGTAAGCAGAATGCAGAGCCAGGACACTACTAACATCATAGCTTCTCTCCATCTAACTCCTGCTGGTGCTCCTGATAATTCACATGCCTTATCAACTGCTGGTTTGTTCAGCCCTTCACGATCCTCCCTCACTCCTCTGTTCCTTACAACAACCACTGCCTGTATTGGTCATAACAACATCCATATATCATTAAAAGTATGTTTATCTTTAAAAAAAAAATTAATCTTAAATCATGATCTCTGTCTTGTAAAATCACATATGAAATTGCATTTCAGCAAACCATTAAGACTACTTCAGTGGAATTTCTCCAAGCAATATACCATTAGAAATATTTCAAAATTCCTGCCTCACACAGGAGAGAAATCATTTGCACTCAACAATCATCCTTTTCATCTCTTCACCAAGGTAACCACCAGCTTGCAGCATAGTTCCATTTTGTGAAGTGCCTTACAAATAACAATATTTTACTTTTAAATATATGGCAAACAGTCTCCACCATTCTTCCTGAATCAGAAACTTATGTGAATATACCTCTGTGGTAATCACACTGTTCAAATCTAAAGGAAAGTTTTTCATACTCCACCCACTTTTTGCTGCTGCTAGGATCACACAAAAAGCTGATATACATATACTAATACATATACTAATTCATACAGTTGTCCAAGCACTGTACTGGCACTCTTTGAAGAACTGTGGGGTCATGTTTCTGGGAATCTGTTGTTGTAGCAGAAAGTTGTTACATGGGTGATTGAAATCTATTTTATAATAATTGGGGGTTCTGGTTCTTACCAAAAATTTGCCCCTCCTGAAAAACTTATATAAACTGATAGTAGGAAGGGCTATCCTGACCTGGGAAGGTATAAGGTATAAGAGAATAGGAAACATCTTTAAAAATCCTTTAAAAAACCTTACTTAACTAATACTCAAGTAGCCTATACTGATCAGGGAAAATAATGAGTTCTGCAAAAAAGAAACACTTTTAAAAATCAAAAGAAGGTTCAAAAACCTTACTTAACTGACATCAGGGGGGCTATGATAATTTGGGAAACGCAGAAATAGGGGAAACACTTCTAAAGGTCAATAGAATCTGTGAGAAACAAACCTAAACTGATAGTGGGGAGGGCTAGGATGATCTGTGAAAATGTCAGTTGCCATAAAAATTAGGCAAGCACTTTAAAAATCCAAAGAAAGTATAAAACCTTAAATAACTGAAAATAGAAAAGTTATGCTTATATCAAGTCCATAAACATTTTGTACATTCATCACAAAAATCCGTAACTATAAAGAATTAACGTAAAGTCATAGAGGAGGGGGAACACTGTATTTCACCAGTGTGTATTTTGGCATAATTTTTGGTTTCTGCAGACATGTTGACTTCCCAAGAGCAGATGTGCATGGAAATTGATGTTTTGTGAGCAGTTCGTGAAGAAACATGGTGCACTCTAGTCAAAGGAGTTCTGTGGTGGTCTAGTGATTAATCCATGGATTCAAGTAGAGGAGATTATCTCTTGGAGACAGCACCAGTATCATAAGATGATGGTCTCCAAGGATCAGCTGGGGATCTTTGTATGGAACCCAGGACAGTCTACTTGTCTTGGAAGTCCTTATGGCATTGTAACAAGTGGTTGTCAAGTTTCACTCCTCTGACCTGAGTAGCTGTCTCTTCTTTCTGCCTCACTAAAATATGGACTACTGGCATTCTGTCCACAAGCATACCATGTCTCCTTGTCATATGTAATGCAAGACAACACTTAACTCACACAGCTCATTCTTTGTAACTCTAGATTTTTCTACGGTGAGCACTATGTACTAGCCCTGCCATTTGGCAAAATGGTTGTAGCAGTAGACAGAAGTAGTAGGTAGGAACATTTAGGCAGGAGCATTAGGTAGAAATATTAGGTAGAAGCAGTCATTAGGAACATCAGGTAGGAGCCTCTGCAAACAGTGCTAGACTTGTCCTCTGCCAGTGGCCTGCTAAGGGTGAGGCACTAAAGGCTAAGAAGTGGCACTGTAGTTCTTTAGTTATGGATACTATTGCTATGGCCACCCCTCTGAGGGAGTTTCAATTGTTACAAGTGTCAGAGATATAGAGAGACAAATAGATTTGCAATGTTATGTGAAAAAGAAAAA
>JAUUDZ010428432.1:0-13850 GCA_032361705.1 Panulirus versicolor
CCACACATCACTATTCCTCCAAACAATGGCTGCTAATTAGTATATGTGATCACTGCAGAGTGTCTGTGCTTCTGGAAGATCTGTCTAGTGTATTATGAAGCGAGGAACTCCATTGTAAGTACCACACAAGACACAATAAATAATGTAATGTTGAGAAAAAATTTACGATCTCTTAATCCTGAACTGAGTCTCACATACTGGGTTAAACTACCTCATGTACACCCACCCACCCACCCACCCACACACACACACACACACACCCACCCACACACACACACACACACACTTGGGATGAAGTTAAGACCAAGACAAAAGACGTTTTTTCCAGTTTTCTTACAATTTCGAATCTCCGGTCAACGCCACCTCGAAAATATCCAACCTCCACTCACTTACCCCAGTCTGGGCTCACCCCCGCTCCCCCAGCCCCTCCACTTCGCTTTTCGTATGCACATAACCCCCATCCCCCGGCCCTATGACCCCAGACTCCCCGATGCAGCCCCCTACCCCCCCAGTCGAGCAAAAATATGAAAATCGTTAGTCATAAAAAAGTCTTTGTCACGTTCTTGTAAAGTTTCGTTGTCTGGTCACCTTGAACCAGAGAGGAACAACCTGGTGTACCACACACCAGGATACACCTCAGCCACACTAGACGCACTCCAGCCACACCAGGATACACCCCAGCCACACCAGGACGCACTCCAGCCACACCAGATACACACCCTAGCCACACCAGGACGTACTCCAGCCACACCAGGATACACCCAGTCACACCAGGATACACCCCAGCCACACCAGGATACACCCCAGCCACACCAGGATACACCCCAGCTAGACCAGGATACACCCCAGCCACACCAGGATATACCCCAGCCACACCACAATACACCCCAGCCTTACCAGGATACACCCCACCCACACAAGGATACACCCCACCCACACCAGGATACACCCCACCCACACCAGGATACACCCCACCCACACCAGGATACACACCACCCACACCAGGATACACCCCACCCACACCCAAGAAAACCCCATGATAAGCCCTGTGGCAATGTCTAGAGTATACCTACACCCTTTGGAGACTTCCAGATACACCCTGTGTTGCATACCAGTACAAACCTCCTGGTGTATGTACACATACATAACTGTAAATGTAAATAGATGTAAATGTGCTGAGAGGGGCAGCTGGTGGGATGTCTGGCCATTATCTTGTAGAGGCGAGGGTGAAGATTTGTAGAGGTTTTCGAAAAGGAAGAAACAATGTCGGTGAGAAGAGAGTGGTGAGAGTAAGGTAGCTTGGAAAAGAGACTTGCCTAAAGAAATACCAGGAGAGATTGAGTGAGGAATGGCAAAAGGTGAGAGTAAATGTAGCAAGGGGAGTGGGTGAGGAATGGGAGGTTTTTTGGAAAGCACTGCTGGCATGTGCGAGAGATGCGCGTGGTGTGCGGAAGATGAGAGGTGCGCATATTAGAAAAGGTAGTGAGTGGTGGGATGAAGGAATAAAGTTGCATGTGAAAGAAAAAGAAGGGCGTTTGGGCGGTACTTACAGGAAAGGAGTTCAAAGGATTGCGAGATGTATAAGAGAAAGCGGCAGGAAGTCAAGAGGAAGGTGCAGGGGTTGAAAAAGAGGGCAGTTGAGAGTTGGGGTGAGCGGGCATCAGTAAACATTTGGGAGAGTAAAAAGATGTTTTGGAAGGAAGTAAATAATGTGCAAAAAACATGAGAGCAAATGGCAACATTGGTAAAGGAGGGAAAAAGGGAAGTGATAACAGATAGTGATGGAGTGAGGAGATGGAGTTAATATTTTGAAGGTTTGTTGAATGTGTTTAATGCGAGTGGAAGATGTAGGGTGTTTGGGTCGGGATGGCATACGAAGTGAGAGTCATGTAGAGTGATTTGGTGAAGAGAGAAGAGGTGACGAAAATCTTACGTAAGATGAAATGTGGCAAAGCGGGTGAAGTGGGTGATATAGCAGCTGGATTTCTTAAGATAAGAGGTGAATGCGTTGATAAGTGATTGGTAAGGATTTCTTATGTATGCATAGACCATGGAGACGTGCCTATGGGTTGGCAGAATGCATGTATAGTGCCATTGTATAAAGGCAAAAGGGGATAGAGGTGTGTTCAAACTACAGAGCTATAATCTTGTTGAGTGTGCCCGGTAAGTGTTATGGGAGGTTATAGATTGAAAGGGAGAAGAAACGTACAAAACATAAGACTAGGGAAGAGCACTGTGGTTTTATGAGTGGTAGAGGATGTGTGGATCTGGTGTTTGCTTTAGAGAATGTGTGGAAAATACTTAAAAGAAACAGACGGATTTGTATGTGGCATATATGGATTTGGAGAAAGCATGAGGTACAAGTGATAGATAAGCTTTATGGAAATTCTCTAGAACAAACGTATGGGAGGAAAGTTATTGTAAGGATTGAGAAGTTTTTTATCAAGTGTGTAAGAGATATGTTCGAATAAAAAGAGAAAAGAGTAAATATCCAAGTAAAGGTTGGTCTGCGGCAGGGATGTGTGATGTCACCATGGTTGCTCAGTTCGTTTATGGATGGTGTGATGAGGGAGGTAAATGCGAGTCTTGGAGAGGTAGAGGCGAGTATGCAGTCTGTGGGAGATGACAGGGCCTGGGAAGTGAGTCAGTTGTTTGCTGATGATACAGCACTAGAGAGAGAGATTCGAGGTAGAAACTGCAGAAGTTGGTGACTAAGTTTGGAAGAGCGTGTGAAAAGAGAAAGTTGCGAGTAAATTAATATAAGCAAGGTTGTTATATTTAGGAGGGTTAAGAGAAAAGTTAGTTGGGGTATGAGCTTGAATGGAGAAAACATGGAGAAAGTGAAGTGTTTTGAATATTTGGGAGTGGACATGAGAGCGAATGGAACCATGGAAGCGTAACTAAGCCATAGGATGGGAGAGAGGGCGAAAAATCCGGGAGTGCTGAAGAATGCGTGGAAAGAGAGAACGTTATCTGGGAGAGCATAAATGGGTATGTTTTAAGGTAAAGTAGTTCCAACAAATATTATACGGATGCGAGGCGTAGGCTATAGATAGGGTTATGTGTTGGACATGAAATGTTTGAGGGCAATATGTGGTGTGAGGTGGTTTGGTCGAGTAAGTAATGAAGGGTAGAGAGATGTGTGGTAATAAAGACTGGGTGGTTGAGAGAGCAGAAGAGGTTGTGCGGAAATGGTTTGGACATATGGAGAGAATGAGTAAGGAGAGATTGACAAAGAGGATTATGTGTTAGAAATGGAGGGGATAAGGAGAACAAGGAGACCAAATTGGAGATGAAAGGATGAAGTGAACAGGATTTTGAGCGATCGGAACCTGAAAACGCAGAAGGGTGAAAGGCGTGCACGGGATAGAGTGAATTGGAAGAGTGTGGTATAGTGGGATCGACATGCTGTCAATGGACTGAACCAATGCATGTGAAGTGTCTGGGGTAAACCATGGAAAGGTCTGTGGGGCCTGGATGTGGATACGGAGCTGTGGTTTACAAATGACAGCTACCTCGTTGATGTGGTATACTGTCTGCCTGCGTCCCAGCTACGAACATTTGGACCCGCAGCATGTGATTGGCTGCTGCTTCCCACTGATTCTGTGTAAAGACCAACCAGACGAGGAGTGACCGTTATGGTACCTCCCTTTCCCCTCGAATAGCGAAGCTGTGGAACATTTCATTTGTCTTCCCGCTTCCTTATAACCTTTGACCCTTTAAGAGGCAGGTCAACAAACACCTTCACAGCTCTTATAAGGATTGCTGTTTTTTCTGTTAATTCGTAATAGATGCTATTAGTGCATGTTTTTACCCGCGTAGTGTCGGCTTTAAACACACACAAACACACTCTCTCTCTCTCTCTCTCTCTCTCTCTCTCTCTCTAATCTGTGATACACCTCCACATACATTCACAGATGTACACGTAGATGCCTTCCCGCTCATGCCAGTGGCTATACCACAAGACACGCCCACACACAACCATCAGAATATACCTCAAGATATGCTCAGACAACACCCGAAAACATATTCAGGAATATACTCCGAGGCAAGCCCACAGCATACACCACAACCTGTAGTAGGGAAGCATAATACACTACAGAAAACACACAGGATACAACCATGTTATACACTAAAGAATACACCTTCATGTACACCCATACTTCAGTACAACCAACATGTATTCAGGAAACACCTGGGAAATACCAGGATACACCCAGGACACACAGGATGTAGCCACAAATACCAGGATACATCCAGGACACACAGGATATAGCCACAAATAACAGGATACACCCTGAACACGCAGGGTGTAGCCACAAATACCAGGATACACCCTAGACACACAAGGTGTAGCCACAACACCCGAGGTGTAATCAGTCACCAGCAGATCACAGATCATTTTTGGTCTATTTTCTTTATCTTATCGTAGATGCTCTACATCCACGGGCTGGTATGTAACAAACACTTGTATCTTATCTGAAAGGCGGCCTCTCTCTCTCTCTCTCTCTCTCTCTCTCTCTCTCTCTCTCTCTCTCTCTCTCTGCTTTAATCACGAGTCGTTTACTCTCGCTCTGTTATTCTCTTCTCCCTTATTCTCCATCTCTCCCTCTTCTCCCACCAACATACTTTCCCCGACACCAACATACTCCACCGCACATACTAACATAGTCTCTCCCTCACTAACATATTTTTACCCACACCTAAATACTCTACGCCCACAACGACATACTCTCTTCACACACCAACATATCCTCCCTCACACCAACATACTGCCCTCGACCTCCACATACTCCCCCACACACCAACATTCTTCCCCTCACGTTACTGCTACAGTCACAAGTAACTTGTTTCTACGCAACTGTACAGGTGTTGCTTGCTGCCTGCCTTACCCAGCGTCTGTTCCTGGTGTTATCAAGCAAGGTAATCAGGCACTCCTATCCCCAGTGTGCTTCCTCAGCGCTTGTGTCCACACACTTCCCAGTCACATGACGCCATTATCTATAACTATGTCCTTTGTTCGCTTGCAGCTCCGTCACCTCATTTTCTGTTGCTTGATGACCTTCAGGGCGCTACTCAAGCTGTGGGTTCCCTACGCAGGCTCCACTGGCAATGGATTCCCCTCCTTTCGTATACCCGTTAAGCAACGCAAGCAGTAGGTTGCCTTCGTGCGCTGCGCCATCCGAAAAGGAACGCACGTAGCGGGTTACTTGCTTGTGGGGGGAAACCCTTTGCCTCAACGGTTTCATTACTAAGGGTTTCCCTTGCTTTGTCTCGGTGATGGTGTGAGGACGGCGTCTCATGCCTCATGACTGACGACTGAGTCCAAGGGAATGAGGTGAGTTTCGTTCTTCATCTGTAATGCCTCGAGTCCCATCGAATCCGAGAGTGTACGTGTCGTGTACTGTCCCACTCCCCCTCCACCGCCCTTCTTGTGACCTGACCCCCCCCCCCACCGTGTGTGTTTTAATCCTTTCGATGTGATACTGAACCCTCATAGGTTAATGAGGGTCATAGTCGCACCCAACCAGATGATACTACCATGAGGTACGACTGTACAACCACCCTTGAGTTTCACACCACCGTCCTTTGCCCTGAGTCTTGGATTGGGGGGAGGGGAGGGGGAGGGGTCAGGTTAGAGGACTAGACGATCGCAGTTATGGGTCGTACCGTCGTAACCCGAGGGTCGTACCGTCGTAACCTGAGGGTCGGACCGTCGTAACCCGAGGGTTGGACCGTCGTAACTCGATGGTCTGATCGTCGTAACCCGAGGGTCGCACCGTCGTAACCCGAGGGTCGTACCGTCGTTGCCCAAGGGTCGTACCGTCGTGCCCGAAGAACCAAGGATGATGACCTACGCACTACGTTATCTTGTTATCTTGTTTGCAGTAAGTGACGTCACGTATCTGGTTATCGTAATGCTTGACACTCCAGCAACTTTTTAATTAGCAGAGCGAGACATGCTGATGGTCGATCCTTAACTCCAGCGTCATCCCGTGTGCGTCCTGTGTCACCCCGTGTACGGCCAGCCTCACCCCTTGTACGTCAAGTGTCACCCTGTGTCCGTCCAGTGTCACCCCGTGTCCGTCCAACGTCACCCCGTGTTTGTCGAGCGTCACCCGGTGTCCGTCATGGGTCGTGATCTAGGTCCGTCTCTGCACCAATCAAGGCATCACCCACGCTGCAGCCCACTCTCCTTCCCTCTCCCCTGAAACGTTTTTAACTTCAAGAAACGTAATTTGTCTCAACGTTTTCAGATTCTCGTTTGGCCCACTTTTCTCCAGAGGGAAAGCTAAATGCGCTCTATGTGTCCCATTTACAACAGGTTCCCTCTTTTTCTCAATGCTTGGGAACAGATTCGGTAGCGTAAGCTACCGTGATCACCAATATACCATGAAAGAATAACACAAGTCTGTTCCCCAGCTGCATCTGCTGCCCAGATCTGCATCACATCATCAGCGGATGAAAGAAGTCTGTTCCTCAGCTGTTGACACACAAGAACTGAAAGTCTGGTACCGTGTGGGGTCCTGTACCGTGTGGGGCTCTGTACCGTGTGGGGTCCTGGTACCATAAGAAAGCCTTTGGGTTGCCAGCTACCCCTGGTGCAGGTAAGACTTGTACCCCAGGTAAGATAAGGTACATTGACCCCAGGTAATACTAGGTACCTGTCTGTACCATCGGTATGGCAAGGTACCTGCACCACAGGTAAGACAATGGCACAAGTAGTGCATCTACTGCCGCCAGAAGGAGTACCTCACAAGCGGAATCAGGGGGTTGAGGGACGACTGCAAATTAGGAATAAATATCACCCCCAGAGAAACATGGTCGGGTACCCCCCCCCCCCGTCCTGTACGTACACAACGCGTCACGCACGTCACGTACCACCCGCCAGCACGTCAGATGGCACGTGTTACTGTCCAGGTCGCTCAGTATGGCTTCGAGAGACGGGAAAAAGCCTTACTCCAGACATTCCACTTCCTACAGATTCCTCCACCATTACACGTCTTAGTGATGATAATAAACGAGAGGAAGAGAGACTTACATGTGTAGGAAGAAAACAAAAACTTGCTGAGTGTTACCTGTTCCCTCTGTGTTGCTAGAATACAACAGTACATTCTTAGTGTTGCTAGCAATGTACTCTTTGTGTCGATGGGACTCACAACAATACGCAGTTAGGTTTGCTTCAGTGGGGAAGTAGAATGATGGGGAGGTAGAATGATGGGGAGGTAGAATGATGGGGAGGTAGAATGATGGGGAGGTCGAATGATGGGGAGGTAGAATGCCTTTTCTTTCGGTGTGTGAGCGGCTGGTAACAGGCTGGTCTCGGGCCATATAGAGGCATGAGTCGTTATCGTTTTCATTGTGGTAATTCATTATCTCAAACACACTAGAGTAGATCAGCCACATGTACTAGGGACGTACCTGCCAGTATGATCTTGATCTAATTCTTTCAGCCGGGAGGGAGGTGTGAGGTAAGGTAATTCAGAGTAAGATAGTTATCGGTACAAAGGCTGTAACTGTAACGCATGTACTTGGAGGAGGGAGTATAAGATAAGATAGAGTAATCGCTACAAAATTTTCTTGGTTTCATCTTACAGAGATACTCCATCACTCACTCTATCTTTTTTGAATAGGTCCACTATGGCACAGATAGCGTCTACCATAACACTGATAAGGTCTCCAATGGCACTGATAAGGTCCATCCTAGCGCTGATAAAGTCCCCCACGGCACTGATAGTGTCTACCATGACAGTGTTAGGGTCCACCATGACACCAGCAAACCGCACGACCTAGGGGTCTTGACCACCACGAATGCAAGGTAAGAAAAGTAAGTGTGAGACACAATGCAGCGAGGATCAAACTGGAGCTTAAGCATAAGTGTTTGTAGACTTGACTCTTAAAGGTGAAGAAGTTATGGAATGATGGAAAGGCAAAAGACGGTGAAGGATTGCACAGCTTCGTAGTGCGAGGAAAGAAGGTGGTATTATACTGGTTAATCTCCGTATGGTTGGTGTCCACACAGAAACTACGGCAAGCAACAACCAGACGTGTGCCGTAGGTCCAGATCATAAGTCTGGGACACAGGCACACAGTTCACGAGAGGAGCGGCAGGAACAGTACCTGTACAATAGTGAGAGGGAAGCAACACATCGGATGCAATGAGATTGTTGAAGAGAGGTGATAACAGAGGAGTTAATAAGGTGGAAGAATTTCGATTCCACTCTGGCTAAGAGAGATGAGGAGGGAAAGCCACCCTAGACAAGCGAGCAATGCTCCAAAAGGGGTTGGATGAGGCTTCTGTGAATATGGAATGAATATGGAGTTCTCTATGTATGTGAGAATTAAAGTCTTTTGTTAAATACAAAACAGCAGTACTTGTAGAGGGTTTTGACCTTAACATTAACAGGAATGACTTAAAGACGAGCGAAAGAGGCTTAATGATCTGAGAAAACGAAACAATCTAATCGAAAATGATCTGTGACACAACTTGAGGGAACAATGTATTAGACTTGGTGCTATCCAGAGATTATCCTTTGATTACGTTGCAGGAGATCCTTGCAACGTTACGTAACAGTGATCACATCATCGTCAGACGCATTATAAATTTGTTTTGAATTCAGAGGTAACATCATGATGATCCCAAATTTCACATTACCCAACGTGTATATACAACGTATAGAGGCATGAGTAACGTCAATTGGTATAATGTTGCGAACGAATCATGCAGACAGGATGTGACGTAGCCCTGACGATGAAACACTTCCCCTTGAGAGGGATGTGTTCCTAGAAAGTGAAGGAGAACCAAAGAAAAAGAAATGTCAGACTGGGTGACTCAAGAAGTTAAATATTTACTTGGCTGGAAGAGAAATTCCGACAGAAAATGTAAAGCAGGAGTTACTCACTCCACAGGACCGTGGAATGTATGTAACATACCAGACATTTTATACATTGTAAGGAGAACATTACAGTTAATGAAAAAAAGAATTCTCGAAGAGAACGCTTTAAGTATTTGAAGGACCAAGAAAAATATGATCGTGACCTAAGGCCCGTTGTCCAACATGAATGGTTTCACTACAAACACCTGCTTCGTATTAAACAAGGACTGGGATTCACTGTTGACTGTTAATACCTTGAATACATCAGAAGAACCATAATCCCTTGTTATTTCAGGAGATATAATGGCTGAAGGTACCTTGATTTTACAATGGATTTCATGCTTTAGATACCGCAATATCTTAATGTAATTTGTGAACTGTTGGCCAAGATTTCGTAAAATTTGCATTACGTTAAATGCAGCAGAGAATCTCCTTCTCTAGGCTGAGTAATACCTTCAATACAGATCTGAGGCAGACACGCGACCATTCCAAGCAACTCTCAGCAAGACTGAACCGCTTGTTGTAGCAAGAAAGTTGTGGTCAGGATCTCTTTTCATCAATTTATTTTCTTTTTCATCGAAGATCATATTTACTCACGTGATCATGATGAAATCTGGTTTTACAATTAGTAATCCAGTGATCCATAGATCGCAGATATAACGAGTAAGGCAGAGGAGATCAACTTCTGGAAGGCGTACCTGTGTGACCAGAGATCGTCTGACACGCTGGTTGAATGAACCCACCACGATACGATATAGACTTTTGAAGAATGAATTAGGCGTCTATTGATTTCCGTGCGGGACCTGCTGTCGCTAGGAGCCACATTAACGGGGTGGGTAACCTATTGCAGACCTTTGGCTCTGTATAATCCAGACAGAGAAAACCACTACAATAGCCAGGTGCTGGGACGATGGGTGGCCGAGACTGTAGGAGCCACCAGCCCTCCCCAGGGCAGGTGGCTCGTCGTAGTCTGCCTTCGTCCGGAAAGACGAAGGATTTCTCTCAGATATCACTTGGGCTCAGGCGCAAAAAGGCCAGCCAGTAGCATGTAATCGCTCTTTGAATTCGTCTTTACAATTTGTCTCAGTCCAACAAAACGTGTGGCTCGAAGAGATTACATTGTTTACTGCGGTGAAAGAATCTTCAGAACTTAACTTTATTAAGATAACAGATATCCACACCTGGAGCCACAAAGACGTTCAATAACATGGTGCTAACCGGTGTCGAATGCAAGACTCAGTCCGCAGGAGGCAGAAGTAATAGGACGGCCACAGACATCTACAAAGACCAACCTGAATATCTTAAGCGTAAGACAGATATTAGGTCGATAATCTTGGCGTGGATCCAGAGCAGAGCAGTCATAGGATTTCCCTGCGCGTCTCGCTGTGTTAAGACCAAGACAGTGTTAAAGATCTACATAGTCTATAAGCAGCTTTTGCTGCGGTTCACTAGCATGATCTACAAGTACACGACAACAACTGACCTGCAGGTAAACCTAAGCTGCTCAGAACTCTTACTCGAAGCAGACGTTATCGAACTCAAGAAGCTGGAATGAGGAGGGATCTTGCCTGACGCACTGAGGAGCGTCATGTCCCAGTTCCAGCGGTCCCTCTACTCTACCACGTCAGCGGCTGAACGGGTCTTATTCCTTGACGCACCTTCATCCTCTGCATTATGACAAAATCCCTCTCACCGGCCGTCCCTCTGATCCTTCACATGCCATTTGCCCTCACAACTTCATCTGGGTCAAGGACCTCCTCAGTCCCGCAAGCGAAGTAGCAGTTAACTGGTTGGTTGTGACAACAGCAATTATCGTTACACTAATAATGTACTCGTTCACCTGGAAGAGGAGACAAGCACAATTGCCCTGTTCTCACCAATTACCAACACGAGGCGTTGATTACTTGTTTAGACAAAATGTTTGAGCATTAAAAAAGCGTAGCTAATCTCTCCAACAGTAACACGACCCTCCATCATTTACGGTTCCTCTCACATAACTTTACACATTTCCAGCGGATCCTCGCTCATCTGGAGACCTGCGGAGGCCACTCTGCCAGCCAAGCCCAGCGCACATCTCTTCTCACCAACTCGTCAGGAACCCAGTAACACAAAGCTGTTCGAGCAGGTCATCCACCCCTGCTGGTCGCTCCTGACTACATAACTTATTCCTGAACTTCTCACGACATACAATGATAGAAGCGAGCCTTGGACTTCCCTAGTCCTGGGGTACTGCTGGAGGCTAACGAGAACCAGCGTGTCATTAACAATGAGAACTGAACACTCCTAAAAGCCCTGCGGTTCCGAAGGCGCCTCCAGCAGGTACCCACAAGAATGTAGTCAACCCCCTTCGCTTCACATCCGGTACTGGACCATTAAGTCCATCTGTGCAGATCAAGCAGATTCCAGGAGCCAGTTTTTGGCTTCATATAATCCAGACAGAGAAAACTGTTACAGTAGCCAGGTGCTGGAACGATGGGTGGCCGAGACTGGAGGAGCCACCAGCCCTCCCCAGGGCAGGTGGCTCTCTCGTAGTCTGCCTTCGTCTAGAAAGACGAAGGATTTCTCTCAGATATCACTTGCTCCATGCATGACCAAGCCAAGTATACCTCTCTCTCTCTCTCTCTCTCTCTCTCTCTCTCTCTCTCTCTCTCTCTCTCTCTCTCTTAGGACACAGAGCACTACAAGCCACACGTAGCGAAGCAACTGTCATCGCAATGTGACCTTCCCTCAGACGACTGAAGTGAACTTTGATCACTCGGTCACGGTACGTCACAAAATCTACGAGGAATCCTACCACAGGAGCTGACTAGGATCCTACAGGAATCATCTCGACATCCTGGAGGAAAAGAAACCTAACACAGTCGCTCACGAATAACACTTTTCAATTCATAAAACTTACATTGTGCAAGAGAATCCCATATTTGAGACTTTCAAACTCTGCCTGACCCCTAAAGATGGAGGGAAAAGGCAGGTGTAACCCTGTGTCACATGTACATATATGACCCAAGTATTTCAGGGAGCAGACGAGGTGACCGAGGAAGATGGTCTGGTGTGATCAGTCTTGTTGGTCGCGCTGACCTGGGGAGTCCAGGACTGCTGGACCGGTAAGGTGGGATGTGGACCTCACGACCACAATTATATGACTGAGACTTGGTGGAGGACGACTCGACCTGCAGTGATGAACTGTCGGTAATGAGCCAGTAATGTTAGACCAGCACGACACATACACACACGAACACACGTACTTATATGATGAAGAGGTTAGCGTCTCTGACCATGATTCAAGCACGGCCTCGCTCGGCTTCGAATCCTGGGTGCGACAGTCTGTCCACAGCTAATCCCAGGTGTTCATCCTTCCCTCCGGAGCTGGTCGATAAATGGATACCTGGCTTAGGCTGGTGTGTGTGTGTGTGTGTGTGTGCGTATGTGTGTGTGTGTGTGTGTGTGTGTGTGTGTGTGTGTGTAAGCACATACGAGTAAATTCATGGTACATATATACAAGGTTAAGCGGCCGGGCAACGGAGGATGAGTGCTCTCGTAACACACAGTTCACAGTCACAAGCTGAGGTTCCGGTACGTTCAAGCTGATAGATTCATAACATCAACAGTGGTAAAGCTTGAGGTGAAGGGCAACATTTGCGGTGCCGGACATATGAAGAAGCTTAAAGAACTGGCAACAGTGCTGAAGCATCAAGCATTTCTGATGAAACATTGAATGAAACAGATCAGTAAGACGAGGCCTATATGACACTGAGAGAAAATGGCACAGTAAAGACAGAAAATGGGATACAAGTATCATAGTGAAGTAGGATAACAGGATACGATACAACAGGTAGCACAGCAGAGAAAAGAGAATGGACTCCAGGATATGCTACAGCTAACAGGTATGAATGGAAGGTTCCAGCAGCTGGAAAGGTCAAGGAGAACTGAAAAACATAGCAATAGCGAGACCGATCGACCTTTAAAGGTCAACTTCCAAATGAATGAATGAAGCATTCCGGGTGAATGAAAGAAGCGTTCCGAATGAATGAAAGCAGCGGTTCCGAGGCAGACAGATGAACTTGTGAAATATGAAAAAATTGATTTGGTAAAGATTATGATGACCATGGCAAAGGGAAACTAGAGAAAATTAGATTGTTAAGAGAGAGAGAGAGAGAGAGAGAGAGAGAGAGAGAGAGAGAGAGAGATGGATCAGTGTAGTAGACTACAGAGACAAACTATGAGAGTCGACCAAGTGACTTGAATCATTCAGCTTAGAAAAGAGAGTATTAAAAGGTGATCTAATACAGATATGCAAATTAATCAAAGGCATCAGTAGTCTCGATGCGACAAGCTCCTTAAGGGACAGTTTCGCCAGACTTCACTCTGGGATAAACTCGTGGGTAAACATTTTAGCTCGAATAAGGTGAAGTACTTTTCTACAACAGGATTGTTAACATATACAATGATTTACCACTTAGAAGTGTGACTGAGGGTAGTACTAGAGATATGTATGAGAAGAGTCATGATGAATATTCCACTTCAGATCAATGACTACCATTATGTGCGCTGCCTAGGTTTCATGACAAGTTTTCATCTTAATTTTCATCATTGAAATATCTTTACGTGTTGTTACTCATACCAGAACTAATCTATGTGTCTGACGTCTTCTACTAACACAAAGACTCGTTAGGACCTAATGGTCCGTTGCCGTTTGAATTCCTTTGTATTCCCGTGTAAGACAATGTACGTCTCAATAGCCCTTTGCTCACCTCACAAAGACACTCACAACATCACCACAATACTTGACATTTGGTCCCATGAGCGACTTCCTGAGTGCTGGCGAAGCCCCATAGCAGAGACTCCTGGAGCAGGAAAGTTACGGATAAAAGAAATAGACATGAAAATATGAAAAATATGTGTGTGTGAGAGAGAGAGAGAGAGAGAGAGAGAGAGAGAGAGAGAGAGAGAGAGAGAGAGAGAGAGAGAGAGAGA
>JAUUDZ010428442.1:0-13849 GCA_032361705.1 Panulirus versicolor
AAAGATGTATGCATTCAAATACAGAGGATCAGTATCATGTGTCCCAGTTCTTTGCAGCAGGGAATAATAAGAAATTAGTACACCTCTAATGTCTGCAATTGTTACACACATTAGTTACCCACACTAGAAACATTAAGGACCTCCCGGTGGAGAAATTTAAAGAATCCCTTGACCTTTATCACCTAAGATAGAAATATAAATCAAGAGATAGACAGATAGAGGTGTTCTTGAACAGCTAGATTCACAAGGAAGCTTTGACATACTGGCTATGTCTTGAAAGTGGAGGCAGTCTCTAACCATACAGAGCTATTCTTGTACAGACAAGGTAATAGAACTGACATAAGGTATGAATATGCTAAAATACATCAAAAGACCTTAGTTGGTTTTAAGTCATATTCGTATTTTGCTTAAAGTTCTTGGATACTTATGGGATGCCTTAGGATTCTGCATGTTTGTCATTTGATGAGAAATGTTGATCATTGTAAACTATTCATTAGAATATTTATATTTACATCATTTAGAAGTAAGTGTTTCCCAGATCTTTTCTTTATTTATGTCATATAAATTTTACGTGGAATATTTATAAGATATTTGTATGTTGTGTTACATAATTGTTAAAAATTTTTTACATATGTAACATCAGGTAACTACTGTTTACAGTTACTTGTATAACAATAAAAAACCATTGTTTGCAGCTATTGGACCTCTTCACTCTGGACTCAGGGAAGGGTGATTGTGGTCGAAGCAGCAAAGACTCTCGTGATAGGAGCAACACTACATCTGTAGCTCTTGGTGTTACCTCACCAGGAATCAAAGCCGTACTAGAAAACTTACCTGATTTGTGGGATGAAGATCAGTATGAAAATGAATATGATTTGGGCTTATTCATGAGTGCTCTAAAAAAATAATGTAGTAAAAGGCACTTGTAAGGTATGTAAGTCAAGTTATATCAGAACCAGTATACAAAGTGCTTGGCCTTATTATATGTTAATTTAGCTGTAAATACTTAATTATAGGACCATTTGTGGCTAACATGTACAAATAGTCAAGAAATTCAGTACACAATGAAACATCCACCCGCCTGCTGAGATTTTGAGTTTTCCAGGTAACACTAGATATTTGTTGAAGACTTTTAACTGTGTGTCCTCTACAGAACAAGTACAATAGGAAGTAGATTACAGATTGAAATTAGGATTACTTTTTTGTCTTTGTTAACATTACCTGATAATTATAGGATTTTATGGTAGATTATAAGGAAACCTCTTTAGATTAAAATGCTGCATGAAAAGGAAGTTCTCAATTTTTCCTATAAGCTGTATTTTATCCTTTCTGGTTTTGTAAGCCTTTGGAAAAATTTTGTTTGATGAATAGATGCAACATTTAATCAGTATTTATAACCAGAGAATGCATGATGTTGCAGTGATTGAGACCTATTAATCTCCAAAAGACAAAACCACTTATATTCAGGGAGTACTTTGGTACATGTAACTGCAATTTTGCAACAAATGGAGTATAAAAAGTGACCGTACAGATCTTGAGGAAACCTTTTTTTTTTTTGTTATAACATTTACTTTTATTTTCCTTTAGAACTAGCACAAGCTAGTTTTTGTATTATACCATCTTATATAATAAGCACCAAAGATGTGAAATTAACTGAACAAATATATCCTTTTATGTTTTGTCTTTTGATACACAAAATTATTTTGAACATTTGTTTCCATGTGGGTTGCATTTTTGTCAGAAAAGTTAAGTGAACAAATAAGTATTTGAGCAAAATCTGTTTATTTTCATGTTGGAGGGCCTTTCTTAACGGCTCAGATACTGTATTTTAAAGGTTCATATATTCTTAAGAGCAGTGCAACAGTATTTTATTATTTTTAACTAGCTAACTTGTTCTTGTTAATTGATACCATAGTTTAAAAGGTGCACGTAGAATAATGGGAAAAGCTATATATAAAAGAGTAGCAGTATTTTAACAATTTTCATTGATTGTGGGCTGCCTCATACATTTGATGATATATTGCTAAATTACCTTTATTACTTCTCCAAGTGTATTTGCTTAAGTAGTTGTTTAATTTGCATTTAGTTAGATGGGCTTGTTTTTTACTGCTATTTTCTGTGCTTCAGGGAATCTGATATGGGAGATATCCATAGGGGCAGATTGGTAAAAGGTAGTAAGGTAAACTAAAGTAAGAACTAGAAAGTTATTCTTAACTTCTTTCAGTAGTCTTCACAAGAATAATGATACTACTGTGACAGGTACACATACTAAGACAGGTGAATTAAGGAACTCATCACTAAGATGTGTTGCTACCTGATTGGTTTGTTATAGGTGCTTGACTGCACAAACTGATTAATCACAGAGAAACATATCTACCTCTGCCCTGGCCCAGATGCAGTTGCTTGCTGTGGTGTTGTTGTGTCCTTATAACAGTAACATAAGCTAAGTGAGTAGTGCATAGAAAATGAAAAATTATGGGATTCACTTAGGTAGGGCATTCAAATTCAGTCTTCAGAAACTTATCCTTACTCTTTACAGTTCTTTGCTGCATTCCCATCTCGAATATCATGTTCAGTTTTGGTCACCTTGTTTGAAGAAAGACAATCAGAATAGAGACATCATAGTATCAAGCAAGCATATGGCTCCTGGTCCAATATACATATCCAATGAGAGCCAACTAGATGCATTAAACTTATTAGTTAGGAAAAGGGAAGGCTAAGAGGTGATTTACTATTGGTATTCAGAATTATCAAAGGCTTAGATATTCTCAATCTGAGTAGATATATCAGGGTAGATTTACCAAATTTCACCTAAAGTAATGGGTACAAGCTTTTTAGCAAACATTGTGCTTCAAATGAGGCAAAGGACTCTTTCATCATGGTATGTATTAGGAGTAGACTTGACAAATACTTTATCGGTAAAGTTTACAGGTATTTGTTCTTTGGTTATCTTTATATTTCTGATGTCTTCCAATATTACAAACTGTGTCGAAAGGACCCTGTGTTCTGTTGCTCTTTGCATTCCTCTGTATTCAAGAAAAAAATTAGGTTTTAAAGTCAGAAGTATAATAATATTGTTCATGATTTACTTCTGATGCATTATTATATAAGACAAAGATCTTTAGACAGGCCATCTAAGTCTTGAATCATATAGATGAGGTATTTGATACATGCAGATTGCTGAAAGAGCCCCCTTGATACTGTAGATTACATGTCACTTAGAATAGAACATTGCATAAGGCCTAAACTTCTAAAATTCAGGGTAGCTAGCTAGTTATCTATCTTTCTTTCTTTCTAACTATCTATCTATCTATCTATCTATATCTCTGATGCCTGTTTGCTCTGGGAACTCCTTCAAGGGGGTGGCTACAGTAAAAGAGTCTCCGCAACTGGTGAACTCTTTTGCCACTTCTTAACCTTTTAGTGTCTCACCCTTAACTGGCTTATGGCAGGGAGCATCTCTAGTGCAGTGTTCTAACCGATTACTTTCATCTGATGTTCCAAGCTACTGCTTCTTTGTAATCCATCTATCTGTCTATCATTACACTAGTTTCCCTCTACCAGTGGCCTGTTAAAGGATGAGGTACTAAAGGCTAAGAAGTGGCATTGGAGTTCACCAGTTATGGACATCCTTTTGCCATGGCCATCCCCTTAAGTGAGTTCCTGGAGGGAATGGGCATCAGAGATATGAATAGACTACCTAATGCTCCCAATTGGTGTTCTTACTTAATACTCCTGCCTTATGTTTCTACCTGATGTTCCTGCCTACTACTGTCTGTTGCTCTTACCATTTTGCCAAAAGGTAGAGCTAATGCCTAGTGCTTACTGCAGGAAAATCTAAAGTTACAAAGAATGAGTTGTGTGAGTTGAGTGTTGTGTGTGACATGGAGAGACTGTATGTTTGTAGACAGAATGCCAACAATCAATGTGTGGGTGAGGCAGAGGGAAAAGACAGCTACTTGGGTCAGATGAGTGCAGTTTGACAACCATGAGAGTGCTGGCTTGCTGTGCACCCATTACTAACCCTCTTGATACTTAGGCAGGTAGTACTAGTAATATACCTCCCTGGACAGTTACTGCCCACAAGCTGTACCTATATGGAGCAAGACATTTTCATAAAACTCATATATTTATTTCATAAGCTATTTTATGTGTTTGTATCTTATGGTATTTCTCACCCTTATGTTGATAGATGTAAAGTCATCCCCAAGCTCATTAGTCACTGTACTGTATATGCTAACTCATTTTAGTGTAGGATATCATTTAGGAAAATCAAAAACATACTGGTCAATTTTGTTAGATTAGTGAACACAGGAAAGTTGTGAAAAACCTCATTACTTTGAGCCTTGATGTTTTGAAATTTCAGTGCGTTTCCAAATAAAACAATCCTTCCTTCCTCTTTTCCCCCAGGTTGATAATTTGAAAGTTTTCACATAATTCAGAATTTTTTGGGATGAAACATACCTGCTCTTAATCGCCTTGCAGTCATTTGGTCATGTCCTTCAGCAACGCACATTAGTCCAATATTTAAGTGAACACCATTATTCAGCCCACATTGGGATCAAATGGTGTGATATTTGAAAACTAACTCTACTGATAAAAAGAATTTCTTTTCTATATCTTACTAAATCAGAATAATTCCTATATTTTTATTTAAGCATGTTACAAAATACGTAGGTTACTCATTTAACTAGTAAAATGGAATACATTGCTCATTAAGGACTTTGATGTTTTAACAATATCACAAAGAAATAATTAAGTGCAACATAGAAAAAATTAAGCCCCCAAAACCTTGACAAATCAGTGATCAGGGTGTCAGGTAGGAGAATATTCTGGTTTATGGAGTAAAATCAGGCATTCTATTTTACATGTATTTTTTTTTATTTTTACTTTTAATATGTGAAAAAATTTTCAATAAAAAAGGTACCTTAACCTTTTAGTAGTTTATTTTGATCTGTAGATAATCAATATTATCCATGTAGTATGCATCTGGACCTGATGGTATCTGCTGTTTCATTACAGGTGATACCAATATGTCTGTTCTATTTATATATCTGATGCCCATTCCCTTCAGGAACTCCTATCAAAAGATGGCCTGGCCAAAAGAGTTTCCACTTATCCTTGTCATTACGCTTTCCTCACATGCACCATTCCACGGTTTCTCCTCCTCCAGTACTCTTCCACTTTATTTCCCCTATCACAGGTGGTCTTCCTTTCACACCAACCCCTTTCAATGTGCTATCATACACTCTCCTTGTGAAATCTTTGTCATTCTTTCCTCATGCCCAAACCAACTTAGTATTATATTTCACCCACTATGTCACTCCACAGTTTATTTCCTTTTGCATTTCTGCATTCCTTGCCATAAGTTTCTCATACATCCCTTTAGTAATTTCTTCATTCCATCTGGTCATACCACATGCCTTTCTCAGTTAACTCTTTAATATAGCCTGGATTCTTACATTTCTGTCAGCTATGTTATTCCTTATGTTTCTAAATTCTCTTTGTAGATAATTGTTTATTTATGCGTTAGGTAAGAACTCATTGAGGAAAATTGTCGAAAAATGTGAAAAATACAATTTATTGTATGATTCACCAACCATACATTGAATGCTTAGAATGAAGAGCAATTGCATGCAAGCATTCAGGTTTTGTTGTTTTCCATCATACCTTACATCTGTCCTTCCTTGTTACTTTCCCTCTTAAACTTTTTCATTGAGGCAACCCACATTCTTTTTGCATTTGATATTACAAGCAAGAATAAAGGATTTTTCAACAAATGTTTACTTTATTGCTGTTGGGTATTTTGATACTTTTGGTGAGGAAATGATAGCCAACCATATTATTTTGAATGGTTGTATTGGTTTCTAGGTGATGTAACTGGAACTACTAAGGAAGTGTTTTGTTGATTAGCATCATTCCATGTGTTACCATGATGTGAATAGTATTAGCCATAGTCAAGAAATCTTCTCATTACCTAGGCCTAACACTGACATAGCATACCTATTTATTTTAAAAAATCTTCATTCAAATACTTTAAAAACTGATGTCAGTGAATCCAAACTTCACAGTTATTTCCTTTTTATGATAACTAGACCAAAGTTTTAGTGAAAATATGAAAGATAACGCTTGTAGTAAATATATAAACTTATTTTTCCTGAACAATGTTTGTGAGATTCTTTGATTTAAAAATAGATATACTTTTAGTTTACTGTGGTTGTATATAATTTTAATGAACTACTGACAGTACCTGTATGACTGAAAATTGAGTTTATGATTGTTATGCAGGTGTCTTGAGTAACCGAACAATAATCTATCCAAAGGTACAGTGTGTATTATTAATGTCCATTAGTATTACTCTCAAGGTATTACTGACCTTTGTCTTGTATTTATATTGGTATTATTGACCTGGTGTATTACATTGGTATTAAATGACCTGTATATTGTATAAAAGAAATGCAGAATTTTTGTTTAGATTTTTTAAGTTTTGCAAAATTATGAAGATTTAAGCCTTGCTCAGCCTTTAGTGTACTGTTCATTTATTATCACAGTGTTTTAAGGAATCTAATCTCTCAGGGTAGATGTGTATTTTTCATGAAAAGATTTAAAAGCTGTTGTATTACCATCCTTGGGGATATAACTTCTTATTGTCATGGTAATTGAAAATTATGAGACCTCTTTACAGACTGATATTATTTAAAGCCACGAAATAAACCTTCATGTATGAGAACATGTAAGTGTGTTCTGCTTATTGTTATGCTCAAAAACCACAATTCCACTAAAAAGCTTGTATTCTTAAACCTATACATGAACAGAAATTCATTCATTAGTGTTAGTATTCTTTACACAATGATTCATTTATTGTTTCTCATGCCATGTGGCAGAAGGATCTTTTGCTTTGATAATGTAATCACGATTGATAACTTATTAACACGTTCAGTTAGTATAATGTAAAGGTGCAAGAAATTAGGACTTTGTGTTTGCTTAGAAATTATAAGCTATTTCATCATTTCTTTATGTTTAATCAGTTGAGGATAATCCAGTTGTTCAGTGACAATGCCAAGGCATATTCCAACTGGTGTTAGTGGTATTAATGATAGATTTTTATTTCCTTGAAAAAAATTTTTGTAGCAAAATGGTTGCCAGAGTTCTTGCTGAGTAGTCTTGCACCCTTGGAAAATGGTACCATGTTAATTGAATGAATTACATTGTGTAAACCTACAACAATTCCTGAATGAATAAAATGTATTAATTATATGTGTTATATATTTCACAATAGATCAGTAAGGACTTGATAGGTTTGTTACCTTGTGACTTGGAAGAGTATAAGAGGATTGGATATATACAATGTCCTAACCATTGTTTATGGCTAGAATGTAAAGAATTTCAGTATGGGTTTTAGGTATGATTTGTTTAGCCCTCTGAAATGCAGGTTATTTACAAGTCATGTTAATAGCATCAACCTTTCTAGTACCGTGATGGTAGTTTGCAAGCAATACAGACATCAGAATTTGTGGTAATTGATACATACATGTGATGATAACCATGCCAATTAATGTAGTAAACCAAAAGAAATGCACAATTACATATGCACATTTAGACAGAAAGGCAACAAAAAGAACAATAGAAAGTACCTTTGATTATCTAAGATGAGGTTTTACCATTAATTCTCACTGCATATCATTCTTGATTTACAGTGCTGTTATTCTCTGCTGCAAAGCACATTGTACTGTATAATTACCTATCTTGGGCTCATGTGAAACCATGTTTAGCCCTATATCATGGATTCCTTTGACTGTTTCTGTGCTTACCTCAAGTAGATTTTTAATTTCATTTGATAGAGGTAAGGGATGTGAGAGATTCAGTAAATAAAATTAGACAAAGAGTGAAGGAAAATATAATTGTACTAATAGTGCATTTCTATAAAGATTAGTTTCAGAATGGAATATAAAAGCAAGATGGTATCAAGGTTGGCAAATGAAACTCTGTCATTAGGAACATTTTTTTCTCTTCTTTCATACTTGTTCAATGTCACACACACACACACACACACACTTGTTGGAGGCTCCAGTCACAGACTAAAGTCCACATCAAGGCCAGGCCTTAATTGAAATATAGAGAGGATTATGAAAGGGAAAAAGAAGAGACAAGGGAAAGTATTTATGAATTTTGGAGGGAGTGAAGAACCTGTCTTTTAAAATGTGCCAGGTCATAGTTATTGGGAAAGACATAAGAAGGTAGAGTTTCAAAGCTTTGAGATGCTTAACAGGGTAGTGCCTGGGAAAAATGAAAGAGTGGTCCCATTTACTCGCATCCTTCCACTTGTCAAGTATAATGCATTGAAATTAGAGCCCCAATCCACTGCCAAGCTCCACAGACCACATGAAGAATGATTGTATATAATTGATTCCTATTTCTCACATTAGCGAGGTAGCGTCAGGAACAGACGAAGAAAGGCCACATTCATTCATACCTATTCTTTAGTTGTCATGTGTAATGCACCAAAACCACAGCACCCTATCCAGAATTAGGCTCCACAGACTTTTCCGTGGTTTACCGTGGACGTTTCACGCGCTCATAATTAATTACACCTTTATATTCACTCCCACTCTATTTCACCAACTCACTCATTAAGCAAAGTTATTGAATTTTTTATCTGTGATTTCTAGTTGTGGTAAATCAGCAGTCAGTATAATCGTTAATGTTTTTACACTCTAACTAGACTCTCGATTGATCCTCGGCTCTCAACCCTCCCACTGTAACGAGCTGCTCTCTCCGGGCGGGTGTGTTCCACTGGCGTGGGCGGCATAATGGTGGTGGGGGATGGAATAGCACCGGTCGGGGGAGAGAGAGAGAACTTCACACCCCACGGCTCCCTGAACCACGCCCACCACACCCATACGCCCACGCAACACGTCATACTCAGGTTAGTTTTCTGTTTCACTCCATATGTCTCTCCTCTACTATATATCTTTTTTTTTTCCTTGTCTCCTACCAAACTTTCAGCGTCTGAGAGAAATGTATAAAAGACAAATTTATTGTATACCATTTGAAAAAAACGAGATATTTTTACCTGGATTATGATAAATATAATACCATCGGTGATCCCTCATCCGGTCAGTTTTTGGCGGGAGAAGAGATGATTGGCTGGCGGCGCACCCAATAGGCGGCGCCGGGGCCCCATCGGTGAATGCAGGAAAGTTGGTGTGGAGGAGTGATGGTTCAGTGTGGCAGGAGGCAGAGGATGTGGAGGGTGTTGTGGCCGCAGGTGCACGGTGACCTAGTGAAACGAAATAATAGTGAACAGTGGTCTAACTACCGAGATTATAGCGTGTTTACCCAAGTGGTATTAATAGCGGTGATTATTTCTTTTGGAGATACTGTCGCTGGTGAAACACATTCAACAAGTGAGTTCTTTATTTCTTATTATTCGGTAATAAGTGACAATTCTGTTGGTAATTATTCCTGCTGGTGTGAAGGTATCGTACATCGTAATGATGTGGTATGCTAGTTGAGGAGCCGGGTTTACCTAACACTTATAAAGTTGTAGTGTAACATAAGTTGTGCGGTAGGTTATGATGTGATCTTGACGTAGTTGATTATAATTAAGATAAAATGATTAATTTTTCCAAAGGTATTGTCAAAGATTCCAATTACTTTGGACTGGAGTGCCTCAGCCCGAGGTTTTGGGATACCCGCACACAATTCTTTCAAGACTGGCGAATGAGAGTGCCCTTGTTTGTGAGTCCGTTTGTGTATACAGTCTTGTGATTGTCTGCCCGTGTGTGTGTGTACACAAGTAGGTAAGCGTCTTACCGTGTGTGTTCGATCACATGCATGTGTTAAGTGTAAACGTATGTAATGTGAACATGTTAACTCTATGTAGTCTAAGTCTGTGCGTATCTGTTAGTGTGTGTGTGTGTGTGTGTGTGAGAGAGAGAGAGAGAGGGGGGGGGTTGTATTTTTGTGTGTGCGTCGGTGGATGTGTACAACGGTGGATCTCCACCTGTTTATGTGTGTAATTAGATGTGTGGAATGAGGCTGTGTGTGTGTGTGTGTGTGTGTGAAGCAGGAAGGTTTACCCTCATGAAGCCTCATGTGTTTGCCTCTCATTATCTCACCTGGTCAAAGAAAGACTAAGTCAGGTTTTGTTGTTACTTGGCGTATGTGTTTTCCTCCGTCCGTACGTTAGCACGGCGTCCGTCTTCGTCCGTCCGTCCGTCCGTTAACTTTCCACACTTCAGTCTCCTCCGCTGAAACCACTGGACCAGCCTGAATCAAACTTGGCGGGAAAGTTCTCTAGGTGGTTCCTTCCCATTGTTGTGGCCGATGAACCCCCCATACCATCATCCAAGATGGCTGGTATTTACCAAATATAGAAATTTCTTGAGATAGCTATAACTTCATCTGCAGGCAGGATTAGCTCAGATTTCAAGTGTAGCTAAAGAAATATGAGTTGTTTGATGTATAACTTGATTTTTTTTAATGAAATCTATAGTGTTGCCGATTTTTCTCATATAAAGTAAGCCTAATTTTCAGAACAAGAATCACAAAGCTAAGTTAGTGGTGCAGGTTGATATAAGCTTCTAGTCATTATTTTTACAATATCTACTTCGCCCTTACCTTGTTCCATTTACCTTTTACCCTGTTGTTTACAGTTTTCCACATATGTCCTTAGTTTGGCGTTAGGTTTAGTCGAAATGGTCCACCCTGCGTGAAAGATTTGATCGACATCAACCTCATCGTTGTACTGAGGGAACTTAAGAATTCAGGATCGTTTTTGTTTGGTTTTCCGTCTCCTTATATGGGCAGGTTTTGGGCAGCCATCCTCACTCTGTGGGTCTGGCCCCATGGGTCAGAAACAATCATCGTCTGCCACTGGTCTCTCGCTCCTACTTATAGGTCTGTCCATCCTCAGGTCGCGGGACCAGACGGGTGATGCGTACGCTAATGATTTAGGTCTGACATATGTGATCAATACCCGGGACACCTCGTCAGAAACCGCTGACGCGTACGCGAATTAGTCCTGTCGCCTACGGTGGACGGGACTGAATATCATGACCTATGCATCCAACCAACGCCTCACGCCTCCCCGTATCTTACAGGCAGGCACAGACGTGACCACTAGCATCCTTCATACAGAGGACGTCATCTGCAAATGTATACATTGTGCATGACACGAACCTCGACGACTGCCCGCCCCTGTGGCAGGAGTACAGGCACTCAAATCAGAAATATGATGCGACCTAGAAACGAGCTGTGCGGAACGCCATTTTTGTCTCAAGTTAGATGAAAAAGGAAACTGTGACGTGTGTCCCGTATTCCTTCTGTTAGTCTATAAGTATACGTACAGACTTGTACGTTACTATTCATGCACGTGTTCGCCCACGTATTTAGTCATCTGTATAACAATCCACGTATGTACAGTACTGTACGTGACTTCCCACCATGTACAGTGCTGTACATGACTTCCCACCATGTACACTGCTGTACGTTCTACCCACCTATGTACAATGCTGTACGTGCTACCCACCTATGTACAGTGCTGTACGTGACTATGTCGTTCAGAATATTCAGACTCCTGGTGAGGAGCATTCTGGGATCAGAGAGAGAGGCTGGGGCTCTCCCGCCCATATCTTTGCGTTTCATTCAGTTATTGATCCGTATCCGATCCGACGCACCAGAGTGTATTGTTCCTTCACGCACAATAGGAAATAGCCTTTGATCTAACTGATAGAACTTCACTCTGGTAAGAACATAATGCTCATGATATGAATAGCACAGTAATGAACATAGCTTAAAAAGTGCATTATAATAAAGAGTCCCGTGGAAAAACATGGTATTACATGTGTTGTTTGATACCGGTGTACCACAAGGTGAAAACTTGTCTTCTTTATTGTCTGCTGTTTATCTAAATGAGTTATGATGATCTATAAACGTGTGGGATAGTTACTTACTGATACTTGTAATATAGTTAATGATGCAGATGTTGATGTGTTCCTGGGGATGTATGTTCCTATTATGATGACGACACCGCTTAACTAGCAGAGTTACCAGAGGGCCATGAGACGGTGCTCTGTGCCGTTCATATGTACCGCCAGGACTGGCATCTTACACTTAATATTAGTAAGACAAATGTAGTTATACTACATTGATTACATTTACTAAGGCACTGCGCAGGATTTTAATGGTAAATTTGCCAAAGATATTAACAAACATGTTAATCACGCCAGGCGGGCCAAGTACTGCTTCATATCTAAAACTATAGGGATTGAGTGCGAATTATTTGAGAAGCTTATCGAACCCCTACTTTTGTACGGGGATTTTAAAAGGTTCATCAGATGAATATGTCCCAATGAAAGTTTCTCAGAAGTCTGTTAAAGATAAACAAGAACCTGTAGATTGTATAGCCTACGGAGAGTTAGGTAGAGGTGAGTTAGCTGTTGTTGTATAGAAAAAGAATGCTTTCCATACACATGTTCTCACAGCCAAGAGGAACATACTAACAAGTATTATGTTTTGCCTGCTGAAGGATATGCATGACAATGACATTTTTCAACTCTGGTTGGTAAGAGAACTTGTTCCAAGATGGGGAAAAGATAAAGGAGAGAGAACAAAGAATATTCAGATCAGGAAATGAAATACAGGAGACGTGTAATTGTCAAAGTTGAAAGTATAGTAAAGTCAAGTATGGCTACTCAGATACCTGATGTTCTAATAGAAATATGAACACGTATAAAGACAGTGTAGAACAGAAGATCAAAGATATGTGAGAGATGGACACCGTCATCTGTTTTTATCTTCGAAATATACAGACGAACCTCACTGAGGGAAGGAGACTGAGCCAGTCCTACGCTCGGAGGCTGTAAGGTTCAGGTCTCGCTACTCGTCACGTTTATTCCGCTGAACATTACGGGGAATGTGGCGTGTGATCCGTGACTGGTTGATATGCCTGCAAGCGACTGTGAAGGGCGTAGCCAGGATATGGTAAAACTCGGGGTTCCGGTTCGCTAGCTGTTCAGCACCACTGTATCAACACCACTGTCCCCTGGCGGTCTGCCCCGCAGGTGGTATTGGCACCAACTGCGCCAGGTGCAGTAGATTAATCTAACCTGACCTGATGTGACCAGAGCTGTGATGGATGTACACCATCCTCCTCAAAACCGTTATGACCACCCTTGACCCCGGCTGACTCCTTGGTGATACATATAACCACAACAAACATGAATTTAGCCGGGTCATTGTGACACTCGGGCTGGTGACTCCCGTGTGTGATGTGTCACGGCTGACGGCACGCTGGGTCGGTCCAGCCTGGACTTTGGTGTACCGCCAACCCGCACCCCTGGTTCTGTTGACGGGGGGAACTGACGTCCACAGTGGGTGTCGGTGTTGCTGCGGCTGGTGACGACCTGAGAGTTCAGAATACACGATGTATGTGGTGGTTGATATCAGTATGAGAGATTAACGCCTCACACAGCTCCAAGGGGGAACTAACCCCATTCCTACCTTCCGTCCGAAGAAGTTTTCCTCTGTGGCCACAGGTAAGGAGGCAGAACTTACGGGACTGAGCAACATCCAGACCTCACCACCATCATCTCCGTTATGTGGGCTGGGATGGTGGGTAAACACAGATGAGAGATTTTGAGCTTTGCTCCTCTAACGTTCTGGATTGTGCAGAAGCCTTCATCACGCACACCGCGCTGCGTCCTCCCCGCCCAGCGAGAGTGAGGGGGACTGGAATCTTCCCCTCTTGTATTATTACTTTCCAAAAGTAGGATTAGAGGAAGGAACTGTAAGAGGATTTCTCCTTAAAGGCTTTATTGTCTGTTCCCTGTGCTCCTTAGCTAAA
>JAUUDZ010428453.1:0-21514 GCA_032361705.1 Panulirus versicolor
ATTAGAGGAGTGCAACTTGACATCTACTGAAGTGCTGGCTAACTCTGCAACTGTCACTGACTCTTCTGACACCCAGGCAGGTAGTACTAGTAATATACCTCCCTGGTTGTTGGCTGCCTTCCATATTATACCTACCAAACTTGACCAATATGCTGTAATATATTGGGGACAGGGCTGACTCAAGGAATCTAAAGGTAAAAAGAATTGAAAGTATTGCTGGAACGACAAAAGAATCTCAACATAGTTGATAAAGCATGGAACTTATTATTAATCACTTCAAATGATATTGAACCCCTTATTGATGAGGTGCAAAAAAGATTTAGCTTGGAAGAAGGTCTGCAGGCAAAGGGGAATGAATGAGTATGGTTTAGTGTGAGGATGAGTGTTTTGGGAGGAGTAGCACTGTTGTTGAAGGAAGGGTTGTGGGAATGTGTGAAAGAGTTTAAGGAAGTGAGCCACCGACTAATGTGGGTAAAATTGAAAGTGAATTATGTCAGATGGAAATGAGAGAACTAAGGAAGAGAAGCAAATATTTTGAGAGGAGCAATTTAAGTGTTTCATCAGTTTTATGTAGGGGATTGAATGTTAGTGGTAGGTGATTTGAATGCAAGAGCAGGAAATGTGGCTGTAGTGGATATGATTTTAGGGCATGGGATTCCTGGGGTTGTGAATAAGAATAGCGAAAGGCTTTTGGCATTGTGTGATGACAAAGGTCTGGTTATTGGAAATACCTGGTTTAAACAGGGGACACACAAAAGTAAACATAGATGAGTAAGACAGATGGTAAGGGGGCATTAAGTACCAATTGATAAGCATGCAAAGGAGAGACTACTGGATGTGAATGTGCTGAGAGAAGCAGCTGACTTTCCTCCCAAGAACCTCCACCCCTTCCTGACTGTAGGCCTACCCCTTTTCCAAAAATCTTTGCATTAACTTCCTTCATCACTCTATCCATAAACAGGTTTAATAGTCATGGTGATATCACATCCTTACCTTAAACCCACCTTCACCTGGAATAACTCACCCTTCTCTCTACTTACTTGCACATGTTCTTTACTTTCTTAATGAAATCTCCTCACTGCTTCTGGTAACTTTCCTCCCACATCATATATTTGTAACCTTCTATAAAGCATCTTTGTCAATGCTATTACATGCTTTTTCCAGATCCGTAAATGCCACATACAGATTCTTTTATTTCTCTTAGTATTTCTTCCACTCATTCCTCTCAACAAGCACCTGATTCATACATCCTCTACCACTCCTAAAACCATATCCTCCCCAAGCTGATGCACTGTGTATACCACCAACCTCTCAATCACCACTCTTCCTTACAACTTACCAGATAAGCTCATGAAATTTACACCTATGTACCTACATGATTGAAACATTCACTGTTATCCCCTTTGTCTTTATACATTGGGACTATACAGGCATTCCACCAATCCTTAGGCATCTCACCATGATCCATATAAACACTGAAAATCCAAACTAACCTATTAGTATTAGAGTCATCCCCTTTCTAAAGAACACTATCCACTCCATCCACCTTTCCACCTATATTTTTTTTTTTAACCAAACTACTTGCCATGATTCTCTTACTTTGGGTATCTCCCTGACCTAAGCAGTCCACATCTACCACATTCAACAGTCTTTCAAAATACTCACTCCTCTTCATATCATCTTTGCCTGTTACCACTTCCCCATTTGTCCCTTTCGCTGATGTTCCTATTTGTTCTCTTGTTTTTCTTACACTGTTGATTTCCTTCCAAAACATTTTCTTATCCTCCCAGAAGTTTGCTGATACTCACTCATTCTGTCTCATCCTCTTTTTCAACCCCATGTGCCTTCCTCTGTACATCCTACCACTTTCTGACAGTAAACACTGCAGGTAGTGAGGAGAATTTTGCTTTTTTTATCATGCTGAAGGTAAGGGTATGTGTGACTTGACTCTATGGCTGTGAAGTTTGATCCAATTTAGTGGAATGATCTTTGAGTTAATAAAGTTATCACTTTTCTGTAGTATATGATGTTAAGCTTTTTTTATATTGTTAACTTTGTTATGTAGGAAGACTGAGCTTTATTGTCTTGCAGGTATCGTATTGCAGCAGAGAATGTAGAGACGGCGCCTGGAATCAGTACCATGAGACTCTTTGTCTAAGATCATTCATGCCAGATCCCTCTCATCCTCTTGTAATGCTGCAAGAAGCTTGGAAGTATGTTATACATATTTACTGTTTTTTTTAACAAATTGTTGTGACTGCAGTGTTTATGAGTGTTTTGTTTTTGTTATGAATTTCAAAAATATGTACATTAGAAGTTTATAATTATCATTGCTTAATCGTTATTAAAGTTTTGGCCTAAATAATGATACTAATTTTTTTCTGTTTGATGAGCTTCTAGTGTAGAGTTCTTTGTAAGACAGGAAAACCGAATTTTCACTTAGCTCCAAAGTGTACAAGTTTGGGCTATCTGGACTCCCTTTTGGTAAGATTAAAGGAAAATTGCCTGCCACAGCTGTTAAGAAATTATACATTGTCACACGATTAGCCCTATCCTCCCAGTAGATTGATCAAAGCCCCACTGGGACCAATACTTTTTCTCTTGTTTGTTTTTGTAGCATCTCCACACACATGGAGAAGCTGTGATCTTAGAAGTTTTAAGACAGTGCCCCTGGACTTTGTGTACATAGAGTAGGTCAAGTGCCATATATAGCATGTGCACTCATTTTCTTATGTTAAGACGTTCATACCATCTTTAAAGACCCCTTGGAGTGTTTTTTCTGACCATTGTAGAATGTATAATGTATCTGCCCTCAAAGGCTTGGTTGGACCTTGGGCATGCATTTGCTGCTGCCTTTCACAGTTAATGTGTTAAGTCAAACCACTGGAGGTTTAACTGTTATGATACTTCCTTTTTCCTTTAAACAGCAAACCTGGAAATTTTTTCTCCTTTTTATCTTTCCCTCTTCCTATAACCTTTCTTCCTTTAAGAGTCAGGTCTACAAACATCTGTGGATCATTGATTCATACCTACTTTCTTTTTCAGATACTCCTTCTTTCATCCAAGATGGCCTTGATAGGGGCATGTTTTGCCCATGCCATTTTGGTCACTATAAAAAGAAATGTGATAAGTGAGGCAACAAAAACATCTGAAGCTCCCACTGAACTTACTTACTTTGCTACTATATCTGAGACTGAGAAAAAAAGTGGAATGAATTATCAACCAGCAGTTCTTTGAGTAAACAGTGTCTTGATATGGTCCAACAGGAAAATACTTTTCACAGGTTCCCACTCACTTTCCTTTTTTCATTCTCAAGAGTGTGGATTATGTTGTCAGAGTTCTTGAAAAATCGTAAATTGAACCAACTTGCTAAAAAAGTCAGTGCATTTGCAGAAATATTTGGTATTAGTTCTAAGATCATTATCAAGTCATACAAAGAAAGGAAGGCAATTGATAGAAAATGAAACAGAAGGGGTCATGAGAGGGTCACAGCAAACTAGAACTTTCCTACTTACGAATATCTGTGATAAAACTTGCCTGTGACATGGCTAGCTTTTTGTGCTCATCATGTATCTTGTCGTCTGTTGCAGTTGCTCACTTAGTTCGTGTTTCTAATCTTGTGGGGCAGAACGCTGAAGAGTGTTTCCATCTTTTTTAATATGTTTTTGGGAGTACTTCATAGATTTGATTTCTCTTTCTTCTGATATATGATGGTCTAGTTCATATATTCAATGAAGCCTTTTGTTTTCAACCATTCATGAATTTTATGGACTTTCTTGGCATATTTGGTAATGTTGTTGACCATGAATCATGTTTGAATCATAGATGCCTTCAGTTCACTCAGCTTTTCATCCTCCCCTTGGGGCTGGTCAGTAAATGGATACCAGGCTTAGAATAAGGTATATACATTTTTATGTAGTTTATATGAGATGACCTTGAGTAATGGATTCATTTATCTGTGGCATCTCAGCTACCATGAAAAAGAAGTCACCATTTATCTTTCTCTTCCCTCTAGACTGTATAGTTCTTGTTCTTTAAGTTTTTCATGGTAGTTCACTTACCCCAATTCTTCAGTTTTACTTGTAAAGCATTTCAGAATTCTCTTCTTGGTTTTCATTTTGCTTTGCACAGTGCTTGGTGGGTGAGTATACAGTATACTAGCATTCAGTTTTACTGCCTGTGTTTACACTACATTTTCATCATCATTTTCCTTCTCTAGTAGTGAAGGATTTTGTTATTATACTGCTTATTATCTGGCTTCATAGTCCAACTTTTTTTATTATGTTCTTTGAATTCTAGGTTTGTGCTTTGATTTCGAAGGTTTCATTTATGATAACTCTAGATCTTTTCATTCTTTCTCTGTTTGGACCCCTTGTCCAGAGTCTTTTGCAGCTTCAAGGCTGTGCTACAATCACTAGCAGGAAAAGGATGGACTCCTTTGGAGTGGGAAGTTTTTCAGCGAGATCGTACTCCAATGATACAACCTCGCTGGAGGTAACCTTTTATTTACAGAATAACCACAAGCGGGCAGAGTCCAGAAATGCTGGGTGTTACCATTAATCCTTATTTTTTTTTTTTTGCATAATCTCTGTTTTGTTTCTTTTGTTGTACTAATCCTGGAGTCATCTGCAAAACATCTGACTAAATGTGCTATTACTTTCCTGTCTGTCTCATGTCCTTATTATTAACAGTATTGAAGCTGATATTGTTCCATGTGACACACCTGATAGAACTTCTCTGGAAATAGTTGTGTTTACTGTCACATCAATTTTCTATTTGGTAAAAACGCCTTGATTCAACTTCCTAGTTTGCCTTTTAAGTTTTGATTTGCTTCTTTCCCTAAGAAAATTCTGTAGTTTACTTGATCAGAGGCATGAGTGAGGTCTAAAAATTCAATATTCATTCTCCATTGCATTTCAGATTCATAACTTTACCTGGGAGCTGGTATTGTAATTAAGTTTGTGCTTTTTTATTTGGCACACATGAAGGTATCACACTAAATCATGTTTACTGTCTCTTTCTCGAGAGTATTTTGAAATGATGATGTCAGCTTAAGCTCACTTTTTAATCATGTTGATTTTTTATTTCCTGCTCTGTTATCAGCTTCCTGGATAGTGTAACATGATACTATTTTCTGCTCAAGTACTTGCTGTGTGTATCCTTTATCCTCTTTCCTGTTCGCTTCTCACGTTGTCTCTCCTTCTGTATATTATTTGTTAATAATGCTAGCAGCATTGTAACGGTCTTAGGTTTTCCCAAACTCTGTATATGGCTTTATGATTGAAAATGTTCAGTTGTCCATGAAAACTTAGTAAAATTTCAAAATGTACACTGTTCATACAATTTCAGTGATATGTGCCTGTCATCTCACCATTTAGTTGCTTCAGAATTGTGTTTGGTGCATAGCCTGCATTGGTTAATTGTAACTCTTTTGTGACCTGTATCCATGGAGTATTTTTATAGATACCCTTCAAAATCAGTCATCATTGATTTAACTGTATGATTATTCTGAGGATAGATACTAATTGTTTTATTTTACTGACTGTTAACTCAGCACTGTGCTGAGGGCATGGTTCCTCTCTGGGTTAGATTGAGTTTCAAAAGCAGATAAGGTTTTCACATTTTTGTTGGATACCTTCAGTGAGAATGTTTGGTTGTATGAGTTAGAGAGTTAATGGGTAATTTTGGAAATTCCAAATTAAATTCCACAGGACAGTGAGTCATTAAGATCTGCTCATAGGTATTGGATGTCATTGAGAAGTCTGTTTAAGTATGAGATTTTCTCAAGAAGTCACACACTTACTGATTCAGCAGAAAAGATTCTTTACAGAAAATTCATATATTTTGGCAAACTAACATTTTGAAGTAAATTCCTTTGCCACAGAATGGAAATAGGATCAACCAAGGACAGTTCTCAGCTTCCCAGTTTGTGTGATAATAAAAGTTATGGACATTACGAAAGTGCTTCATTATTGTTCATGCTTCACACTAAGGAGATTTGTCAGGTCAAACTTTGTGTCCATTAACCCTTTCATCTCTGCTTATATTATTCCTCATAGCACTCATATGCAACTGCTACTTGCCTGGCATCTGCATCCAAAGTAACTGTATCCCTCAGCATGTCACTACCTGAACTTGTTTATATTTTTCTTGGTTTGTTTCTTCTCTTTGAAAGTTCAGTCATATCATCATAAATCTTCCTCACAATCCTGGAGTTGGGTTGATGGTGAGTCTATTGCCGTGTCCAGGATTCAAACCCTGGCAGATTCTGCTTGCAAATGATGACACCATGAGTGAGAAGTCTCCTTTGATAGGGCTGGATGAAAAGAACAGCATCTTCAAGGACCTTTTCACTCTCTAAGAGCCCATGTTATCATACTTTCATATGGAATCCAGCCTCCAAGTTCCAGAAGACCTGAGAAAGCAGTGCTGGGGTAGTGTAGTGGTAATACATTTAGAATAGATTTACTTAATTGAATAAAGTGAAACAAAATCAGATCTTTATTTATCATTATGCACCAGCAGATTCCATAACATAATAATGCTAATTCAGTTAATCTTTGATAATTCAGTAGAATTATGCTCAACCCTTTAAGGTATCCAGTCAGAATTTCATGGAAAGGGCTGTTTTCCCTCTATGAATCTGTGAGATGCTGTAAGTGGATCTGTCAACTTTGGTGCGACTTTATAGTTAGTACCTGTGGATCACAGGTACTTTCTTATTGCCTTGAATCATTAATAACTTCTTTTCTAAAGCACTTTCTTAACCTTGTATTTCTCCTTTTCTGTCTTGAATTACATGTTGTCAGCTGTGTCAGATCTTGTTAAGTCTGTCTTTAAAAAGAAAACTTGCTTTAATTCAAGAGATCTGATGTATTGTCTCTGAGTGGATAGAATATTTCCAGTAGGGATTATTGCCACCTCCTTTCTAATTTTGTAGGGTATGGTGTCTATTGAAGAATGAGCATTAACTGAAGTGTCAACTCACAGGGAACACATGTGGTGACAGGCAAGGAATCTGCCTGTTTGCCTATTTTTCTTTTCATTCTTACCAGTGAAAATATTTCAGGTAGCCCTATGCAATAGCTTCATAGCTTTCTCAGAGCTAAGTTGTTTATTCAGAAAGGAGGAAACAGCTTGTAACCTTGAGAAGTTTATTATTATGTATAGCTTGTGGTTCCAGTCAATGGACTGATGCCAAGAACAGGCCAGGTAGACTTGAAATTATTGACAAGGTTTTGAAATTTCACAAGAAATTTCTGGTGAGTTTGTGAGTTGAAATTCAATTTCATGTTGGAAAAGGACCCAGATACGTATACAAGGATACAAGCTACGTATTATAAATCTAGCCTGGCTGTTATCAAACTGTTCATGTAAAGGGAAACATACTGACTTTATTACTGAAACAGTCAAAGATTTGTCTGAGAATCTTGGAGTCCTTTTCAGATGTCGAAAATTCTTCTGACAGTTTATCAGTTCATTGAAAGGGTTAATTTATCCTTGTATGGAGTACTTTTATGACATTTGTGGATGCTGTTGCTCACCATATTTTCCAAAGTTCAAAGCAATCTGAGACATGAGCTCTCCCAATCTGATCTCAAAACTTGACTCATTTGCTCAATGCTGTAGATATTACTTTGATTTCTGTCATTGAAAGTGGCTAGTTATATGACCCTTCCATTAACTAGACCATTTAATACTTGGCAAGTCACTGTGTCACATGATGACAGTACTCTGTAGCCATTGTGGTTCTGTATTTCTTTCACTCCCTAAACCACTAAAATTTGGAACTCTTCCTTCTCATGTTATCCCAAATAGCCAGGACCTGCTCCTTTTAAAATGACAGGTTTTTTCACTTTCTCCAAAAGTTACAGATAATGGTCCTGTTCTCTTTACTTTTCTATTTTTTTGACCTTTTTTTTCATTTCATATATGTTCTCAGAGGGGCTTAGTTTATGAACAGACCTTGTATCATGTAAGTAAAAGTTGCAGTGGGAGGGGTTGATCAGTCACTTTACTGGGAACATATTTTCTTCATAGAAAGAAGTCACTTGAGGTTCAAAGCAGATTTCCACTATGAGGGACATTCTCGTAGTCACTGGAGTATACTGATATTATTTTCCATTGGCTTAATCTAAAGAATACAACAACAGTTTAATTATTTGGATGCAGGACAAATAGACTAAATGCACATGTTGAAGATTGATGAAACAGGTGAGGAAAAATCATGTCTTTTAGGCAAGAAAAAGATTCAAATAACCCACGTTTTGATATTCAAGAATGCTATACCTTTAACCCTTTAAGGGTTTCATTAGTTTTCTTTAAACCTACTTACAGGCCAACTCTGCACATTTGAATGATCACATGGTTTTTTTATACTAAATAAATTATTGTGATGGAATATACAGTATGCTAAAAAGGGAGAACATATGTGATCATGAAAGGCTGCATTAGTTTTCTGTGAGCCCTCTCAGAGACTGAATTGATAACATTAAATATTTTTGTCTTTGAATGAAAGATTACATTGAGAAAGCCATACAAAAATCTAGATGTGCATAATTGAAGCTCCATGGGATCTTGAATGTGGGAATTTGCCTTAAGGCAGGCAGTATTCCTGGGGATGGTGAGGGTTGCCAGCTGCCATCATGCAGCTGCAAAGGTCTTATTTTCTATGCAATAGTTGAGATATGTTTTCTCCGGAGGACAATTTTAAGACCCATATGATGTTTTACAGTTATAAATGATAGCCTCATTTCTTGATACAAGCAAGAAGTGGGGAAACTTGAAACAGGAATCTACTTCTGCAGCCAATCCCAAGGAAGTGCATAAGTATGCATTTATAGCCTCATAGGGCAAAAGGCAGTGAACCTTCCTTTAGAGATGGAGAAACTGTAGAATGGTTTTAGGATTCCTCCATGTTAAAGAAGTAACCATTAGGATTTTTGCCATGGTATATATAGATAAAATCATCTCAGTACTATTATATCTTTGAGGAAGACTTAAGTACCTATGGCTCTTGATGTTAATGATTAGAATCATTTAAAAGAGGATACTCAAGTGAAAATGTTGAAAATAATTATAACTGTCATTTGTTATACAATTTGAAAGGTTATTTGGTGTTGCTATGTATCAAATAGAGCTATTACTTCTTGAGGAAAGGAAGATTTTGAGTTTCTAAGATTGGTATTGTTATAATAGATATACCATAATGTTAGATCTCATAAAGCTGAAAGTTCAAGAAAATCCCTCAGAAAACACTGATCAGAATGATAATTTTGTGCCTTATATGGAGGTAAAAGCAGCAAAGTATATATCTGATTTAGGCCCTTAAACCCAGAATATTGTTATTGCTAAGATTATCAGGTTATCATCTTTAATTTGAAAATGTAAGTAAAGGTTAATAAACACTGTAATGATAAAACACAAAAAGAAAATGTTGTTAGCACAGCCACATACTGAGTCCTAATTAGATGTATAGTGCTTCTTGCATATTAGGGTACATAACAGGAGATTTATTATTTTGTCATTTTTTTTACTTCTCTCTGAAAGTAATGTTTCATAGACCTTACCTCATAGCTCATCAATTTTGAGTCATCCCTTTCTTAACAAGTCTGCATGAACACTGATTTATTACAAACATTCCTGTCGGCACAAAACTTTTTTTTTAAATACATGTTATTGTATGACACAGTACTGTCAATTGAGAATGTGGATTTTTTCATAGTGAAATGATGGGAAACCATATTTAACTTACTAATGGAAAACCATATTTAACTTAAAGAAAAGAGGCTTATTCTAAAAGCATGCTATGTGAACATTTATTTGGTAATATAGCTTATGGATTTAGTTATAAGATAGATGGGAGACATTTTAGCTTGCTCTCAATGTAGAGCCTTACTTTAACCCTCTCACGGTGGCACTCTCACTATCTACGGACTCTCGTGTGGGATATTCTTAGATCATCTGTGAAAAGTCTTTAGTTTACTACGATTAACTAGAATGTGGTTCACATCTGCTGTCTGTCCTTTATCGTAAGGTTCTCTTCTGTTATGCGTGTGAGGTCCTACAGGGATATTTTTGGGCAAATACAGTTAGATGTGAGGTATTTAAGTAAGTTCTTTTGGCACAAACAAATATTACTAAGGGTTTTCACCAGTAGTGTTGTAAGAGTGATACAGCTTCAAAAATTTTAATGTAATATGATGATGTATATCTTGTACAGGTTTCCTTCATATCTCAACATGTGCTGACCAAAGTATGATAAGAATTGGCTTTAGTGTCTGGAAACAATGCATGGCATACCATGACAAGTATTGATGGTTGTATATATACACCTCAGCTGTAGTGAAGAGAAAAAATTACCAGAGCAAAGTCATCCTAGCAGTAGTGAACAAAAAGAAATTTCTCAGGCATGTATGCCCCACATGTAGTTGAGGGTTATTGCTCACTTCCCTTCAAGAGAACCCCCCCTTTTTCTCAGGCCTTGTCCTTTCTTTTTCTCAAAAATATTGATTCCAGTTTGCTGTTTCTTCCATAGTGAGGTAGCTTCAGGAACAAAGAAAGGCCTCATTTGATCACATCCTTTCTTTAGTTGTGATGCATACTGCACTGAGACCAGAATGCTCTATTCTCAGTCAAAGTCCACAAATCTTTCTGTGGTTTCCTATGGCCACTTTATATGCCCTAGTTCAGCCTTTTCACATCGTGATATTCTCTGAATACCATATTGCTCCAATTTATTTTATTTTCTCTCTCCTAAATGTTCAGGCCATGATAATTCAAACATCTTTCATTCCATCCTTGCATCTAATAGGTGGTGTCCCAGCTCACTTCCCCTCCACCATTTCTGACACATATATCCTATTGGATAGTCTCTGTTTACTCATCCTTTCCCTGTGACCAGACTCTTTCAGAACACCCTATTCAGCTTTGTCACTCAGATGCAGTGAACTGCTACACCCCCATCTTGCACTATCTTTCCTTACATGATCAATTCCCCTCACTTCACAAATTGTTCTCAAGCATTTTACTTCCAGCACATCCACTCTCTTCCATTCTTTTCTCTTGAGAGCCCACATCTTGCGCCCATTTAGCACCATTGGGACAACCATACCACCAAACACCCATAAACTTATTTTGGGACCTTTGTGGAAAACTTTTCCGTTCAAACTTCTCTTTTTGTGTCCAGTTTAATCTTGAAGAATTCTTTAGTTTCAAAGAAAATTGAAAGGGAAAATGCATGTCTATTTGTCCAGAGTGTTTTAAGCCTTCATTGGCAAAGACAACATCATGTTAAATCAAGAATTTGGTAATTCTTTCCCAACCAGGACTAATTGGTAAAGCCCATGATATAAGGAAAGTGGTTAGTAAGGGTTGGGTTCTTTGTAAGTTTTTTCTTAATGTGTGACCACCTTCTAATGGTTATATTCCCTTATGCTGAGGGGCATTTTCTGTATAGGTTTTAGGTCTTGAAATAAGGAAAACTATATTGTTACTGGATGCAGAACCCTGTGAGTATCCATTTCTTTTTCCCAGTGCTTCCTTTCCTTTTGTCCTTTAAAAAAAAATGAATCGGGCCCTTTCAGAGTAGGGCTGAGATACAGACTTTAGTTTGCAGTTAGTAATAAAGTTTGATAGCAGTAGGTGTCACCTGCACTGTTTTTCATTGATGTCATTTTCCAGGATGGGTTGCTGATAATTTGTTGGGTCCTTATGAGCAAGCTAGCCAGCCTCTTAGGTATTATGGTTGTTAAAGAGGATGAAAACCTTTGGATACATCTTAGAATGGTTTAAAATGGTGTCTTAATGTCCCTCCTCCCTCGTCATTTATCTAGTAGTCTCCTCTGATTTCCATAGGGCCCTACCTCTAGCAAAAAATTACTTTTTTGAATTCAAATTTACATTTTTCATGTAGCTATAACTCTAATTTGTTTATATAAATCCTTTTGAATCACATTATGAGTTTGGTTATGAATCAACTTAGAGAAAGGTCAAAGAGCATATAGAGATGTACTTATATTTCTCATTCAGAGGGAAAAGTAATCTAGCTTCGTAATGGTTTGATATATCTTTTTTTAAGTTTTAAGGTGCAAAAAGATCAAAATGCTTCAAGTACATTACTGATCTTCATTCTTGAAAATCATGTAAGGTGAGAACAGGATTTTAGGACTAAGAGAATTTTGTCTTACTGTTTGTTATTCTGTGAACTAAGTCAGATCCATTATGATGAAGATGTATGAAAGAAAACCTTCTGGGAAATAGAAAGGTCTTAAGATTTTTATGAGAAATCCTGAAATATGATAACCTTTGTCACCAATTCTTTTAGATCTGAAAACCTTCAGGGAAATAGAAAGGTCTTAAAATTTTTATAAGAAACCCTGAAACATGATAACCTTTGCCACCAATTCTTTTAGATCTGATAGGGATTATTTCTCCTTGATAGCTAAATAAACTTGCCCCTGATGATATCTTTATTGTTAAGAGCTGTGACAAAATGGAACAGGAAAGCGTGATTACTCTGACAGTATTTAGTAGGAGGCAAGGTTTTATGCCTACACTCTAAGGTTTTCTTTACTGGGGAATGAGAATTACATTTAGGGCAAGGGTATTTTTTGAAGATATGTCCTGGAAATGGCTTAAAGAAAGATTTTGAATTGAAGGATGAATTTGAATGATCTTGTCAGAAACTTACCCCTTGATAAGAAGACCAAACTTCTCAACATTATGCAGCAGTACATTCAGCATTAACAAAAGATGATCTAGATTATTTTTCTAGATAGTGTATTAAGGTGATGTGAAATGGAAAAGAGATTTTCCTTTATTTCTTTAGAGTTAATAGATGAACACATAAGTAGAGATTTTAGAATGTATTCACGGAACAGTATCTTCCCAGTGAATTTATGGAAGTTTATTATTGTGCTTTGGAAAAACACACTCATTGGAAACAGTGAAAAATTGAACAAACTAATTTATTAATTGGGGATTATTTGAATAGTTTTTCTCAAAGATGAGCCTTTAAATAGGATATCATGTTGGGAGAAGGAAGCAATGACCATCATTCATACTTCTGAAGGGACATCCAGTTGTATCGCCTGAAGGGACTCCCTGTGGTCATTCATACTTCTGAAGGGACATCCAATTGTATCACCTGAAGGGACTCCCTGTTGTCATTCATACTTCTGAAAGGACATCCAATTGTATCATCTGAAGGGACTCCCTGTGGTATCACTGATACCAGCAAACTAAGCACAACAAAAAAAATCTATATTAAGATTTAATTTTGGGATATGAATAATATCTCCATGTTAGCTTATAAAGGGCAGGAGTAAGGTTATTTGGTGAAGAGTAATGTGAATAGAATTTTCAGTTAGTATGATAATATGATATAAATTCTACTGGCCTAGCAGAGGAAAACTCATTAACCATATCATTATCAAAGTCCTCCTCATCCATGGTTTTACAAGGAAGATCCATATTAAATGGAGACAGATAAAAAGATGTAACAAACTAATGCTGTAAAGGTGGAGCTTTCAAGACTGGAACAGTATATGGAACCTTGTGAAGAAACTGAGAAGATTAATGTTTGTGAGAGAATTGATGCTAATGAGCCTTGGATAGCAGCATTTGCAGCTAATAATAGTAGAATATTTGAGGTGGGTGAAGGAGTGTAGTGTAAAACAATACTATAATTTTCATTTCTTAAAGGAGAGAGCTTAAGATGAAAAAGTAAGTCTTATTAGAAGTAGATAGTATGAAATGCATAGTATAGCAGTACAAGCACCAGGAAATAAGAATTGGTTGTCATTGTGAAATATGGTAAGGACTGCACGAGTCTCTTCATATATCTCTGTACATCTCTAAATAACTGAGAATGATTATTTGTTGTCTTACTGACATGAATGTGGGAGGCTTGTCAGACTTCCTTGTGTGTGTTCATGCGTGCAGGACCAATAGACCAAATAGGTCCTTTGATATTTGGCCTCCTGAATGAAGAGAAATCAAGAGTTCATCTCTCTAATCAAGAATTACATTGCCACAGACAACCTCATTCAAAATGTTGCATTAGTCAATACATTTTCTCAAGGAGGAGAGTGGCATACTGAATACAAATCAGTGCGTGGTTTGGCATCCCAGATTTGTGGGTACACAGGAAATGAATTAACAAATGAGGATGAAAATATAACAAATGAGGATGAAAATATATTTTGATATAACAGTGATGAGAGAAAGTAATTGATAAAAGAAATGTAACAGGTGCTGGGGATACTATGAAGGACCATGGACTGTCTTAACTTGTGATATTTCCATCGTCTTGGCATCATTGGTTAAATCTGTCATGTATTGGTCTTACTAATTGTTTATCAGTGTATTGCTGTAATGAATGACGGTAAAGTATGCTTTATTCAGAATAATGTTCCTCCACCCCTGGAGTTTGTCTCATGGACATTGAGTGAGCATTTCAGAAAATATTGTTAGCAGATCAGCTATTTCTGGGGAAAATATGCCCCCTTTATCCTTTAGAGCAGGGTTACTCAATTGGCAGACCATGTTCTGGATCTAGACCATGAGAGCTTTTGTATATACTCAGCCTCTTCCCCCATTGTACAGTAACTTGCTCAAAAAGAAGTAAGACAGAAAAGATTTAGGATTTTTTTTACAGTACTTATGTAATTGGTAGCATTTTATGAAATTACCTATTGTATTAACTTAGAATAATTTTTCCAGTGATTTTGAGAGCCCATATCAGCCTGAAATGAATCATAATGCATGGTTTTATTTATTTCTGTATTACCTTAATTTAAATGAAGCCTTTCATCCAGCCCTTTGCCACCTAGGAAGTGTGTGACTGGACCCTCACTAACAGTAATTACATAGCCATACATAGAGGTTAAGAAAGTGCCACCCCTAACTTAGGTTCTACCCAGACTAGTGTTGGCCTTGACTTCCCACCCACATCCAACTTTTTTAGTAAGATGGTTTTAGTCTTCTCTGGGTATTTGAATTTCTGTTTCATTTCAACAATTTCTAACAAGGGTAATGAATTTGTATAGTGCTTATTTTAGTGTCTTTTTTTTAGTACTGTACTTTAAGTAATAACCTACATTTTATTATTTTATTCATGGGAACTCAGTGGCTGTTTACCCTCCCCCATTGTTTATTTGTTTCCTGTATGATTTTGTTTCTAATGAAAACTTTACTGATAAATGCATATTTATCTGATTGATTTGAGGAGGTCACTTAGGTTAGCATTTCTGACCACGACACATTCATGGACCACTCAGGGTGGAGCGCATAGGTTTGAATCTTGGTTGTGGCAGTCAGTCCACAGTCAATCTAGCTCTTCATCTATCTGCAGGGGGGTTGGTCAATAAAATGGGTAACTGACTCTGGGTAGGGTGTGTGGATCAGGTATTTGCTTTGAAGAATGTTTGAGAAATATTCAGAAAAACAGAAGGATTTGTATGTAGCATTTATGGATCTGGAAAAGGTATATGATAGGGCTGATAGAGATGCATTGTGGAAGGTGTTAAGAGTATGTGGTGTGGGAGGTAAGCTGCTAGAAGCAGTGAAAAGTTTTTATCAACACTGTAAGGCATGTGTATGAATAGGAAGAGATGAAGTGATTGGTTCCCAGTGAAGGTCAGTCTTTGGCAGGGGTGTGTGATGTCCCCATGGTTGTTTAATTTGTTTATGGATGGGGTGGTAAGGGAGTTAAATGCAGGAATTTTGGAGAGAGGGGAGAGTATGCAGTCTGTTGGGGATCAGAGGGCCTGGGAGGTAAGTCAGTTGTTGTTCGCCGATGATACAGCATTGGTGGCTGATTTGAGTGAGAAACTGCAGAAGTTGGTGACTAAGTCTGGAAAAGTATGTGAAAGGAGAAAGTTGAGAGTGAATGTGAATAAGAGCAAGGTTATTACATTTAGAGACATATAATGGTGTGCAACCATTTTATCTTCAACTCTGACTTAAATGTAACTTCAGATAAGTCTGTCACTTCAAAAATTGGATGTGCATAACTTGGTATTGATATGTTTAATTACGTATTAAGTTCTCATGCTTCACTTCCAAATGACAAAACTTTGAGAGAAGTCCTAGTTTGCAATTTGGTATACAGAAACACAAAATTTTTTCATATCTTTTATTTTTCTATCTCTTATTTGCCTTCAGCACACTGCTTCCACATATTTTTACTGGGGTTGCCTCACCTTTCAATTACCAACTCTTTCTGCACACACTTTTTTTTTTCTTCACATCAGTTAATGTATGCAGATGATAGCTGCTTTTGTCATGTTATATGAATGGCAAAATCTTTGTGAAATGTTTTTAGTAATATTATTTGGGTAATGGCAGTAGAATGTATGAAAGTGCATCGCATTTGAGTTTTTTGGCAAGAATTTTGAATGTATCCCCTCAATTAAAAGATGAGTATAGTGTATCAGTTATTCAAGGGGTTCTCTGGTACTGTGGTAATGCCATGTACTCACAGTCCAAAATACTTATTTTTGATCAGGGGTTATTAGGGAATTATTTCCATGTAATGTGCAGATCTGGTCACTGTCATTTTAAGTCACCAGCTGAACAATTTTTCTTGCCTCGAAAGATGCCAAACTCTGCTAAATATAGTGGGAGGTGTTGTAAACTGTTTTTTTGAATTATTGCATATATAGGTGTTTATGTTAACATATTTTTTTCATGCCAAAAGGTGGTGGGGATTGCAGCCTGATTCTTTTCACTGCCAGGGGTCTACGAGTCAAAAGAGAATAAGGACTACTGAGATAGAGTATGGGTATTACTGTCATGTCTTACAGTTAACATCTGGCTGCTTGGTTTATAACAATGCTTTTAAAGATTTTGGTACAAGGGAGTTTTCACATGACACGTTATCAAGTACCTGCATCCCCCCACTTCCAGGTTAACAATACCTTGTTTCCATACCTTTTTCTAACCTTAGCTCTGGTTTTAAGACCCTGTAAAAGCAAGATTTAACCATTAACTGAGAGACGTTTGCTTGAAATAATGGCAGCGGGAGAATGATAATTGTATTTACTTGTAGTGCTACATTACTAAACACTACCCTTCATGCTAATTGTAATGATGCAAAGGATGCAATACCCATTCTTTGTTTTGGATGTTGTAGATATAATTAGTCATCTATAGTATTTATGATAGATCTATATGTTTGTTATTCACAGAATTTTTTATTGATATAGCTAGTTAGAATTATCCATAGGATTATAGATCTAAAGGTTTTGATCATTCAGTTATGCAAAACTCAGTTATGTGAAAAGGTCAGCCTACTTTCATCCAGTGAGCTCCTTCAAAGTATATGTGATATATTACTTATTTTAATTGGATCAGAATATTGTCTTATGCACTTGAGTAAGTTTTTAAAAAGATAAGTACTGTATTGTGTTTTCTGCTTATGATATTTTCCATCAGTTTTGTCAGCTCCATTTGAACAAGTATAAGGTTGCCCAACTTTGTTTCACTTGAGACCAAAATGAGCAGCAAAGTCTCGAGAACAGAGCAATTCAAGTATTGACAGTGCACAATAGTTTTACCAATTTCATTGCGACAATATATACTTATGAAAAAAAACCTGTGTTCCATTTTTTCATTATTATTATCATTATTTGATTTTCTTAACACGGAAACATATTCATGGGTTGGAGCTTAACTGCTTGAAGGGCATATGGCCTGCAGGCTGCAAAGTGGACAGTATTGATAGTGCACAAAACCTTACCAATTTTATTGCGACAAAATATACTTAAGAAAAAACCCATGTTCCTTTTTTTCATTATTATTATTATTTGATTTTCTTAATGCAGAAACATATTAATGGGTTGGAGCTTAACTGCTTGATGGGCATATGGCCTGCAGGCTGCAAATTTGACAGCCTTTTTCTGTGGGAGGAAAATGGGAAACTGCCCCAGCAGTATTGTTGAGAACTGAAAGAGTACAGACTCATATTAATTTGTGCTACAATTTTGGTTTGCCTTCTTTTTATATGATAGTGAAGCAATTTAACGTTAGATTATTAATTACTCCAGACAGATGCACTACCCTCCAGAAACAGCTTGTATTATGCTCCTAGCACGAATCATTGCTACAGTACGGCAAGCCTCTGACAAAGAAGGAGCAACAGCCTTGTTTATGCAGTTCTGTCATCGTACTGTCAATGAGGAAGAAGAGATTGCACACAAACTTCTAGGGGCAGAGTTTCATGACCAGCTGGAGGCACTGCGAGTTTTAATGGAAAAAAGTTTAGGGGCACCAGAGGTTCAGCATGTGAGTATTACTTTTCTTAGTAAACTCTTTTCATAAGAATTAATGCATATCATTAGTTTACTTCTTTATCTTAGTACCTTTATCCATATCCTTGCATATGAATGTACTAGTAGTAAAGACAGCAGTTAGCATTGCATAGAAGTGATAAAAATGTTTTTATATATGAGACTGAAAGAGAGGATAAAGTTGGTCTCGTATAATATGCCCTATTATATCCTAATTGCAAGTAAGGAAATTATTCATGATCTTACAGTATGGCTGTATATTGTAATTCAGTATTTAAGGTTGAAGAAATTGAATATGAATAGCTTGCTGAGTATTGCCTGTTATAGCTAGTGATGGGACACACAAGTAGCCAGCTCACGAGAAAAAAACAAATTAATACCCGTAGAAGAGGGAAAGTGAACCAACATTTTGTCATTCGGCAAATGGATCAAGTTTTGAGCTTAGCCTGGGAGAGTTGATAAGTCAACCCACTTCTGCTCAACTCTGTCAAGTAAGGATGCAGAGCTAGAAGTACCCAAGTTGTGAGAGCAGTACTCCGTACAAGGACGAATCATTTCTTTATATAGATAGAGCAACTGTGTGAAAGAGGAGAAGTTTTGAGATCTAAACAGGACACCCAGCTTCTTAAAGGCAGACTTAGCTCTTCCCATAATATGAGGTTTCCATGATAGCATGGATGTTGCAGTAATACCAACAATGTTCATCGGGTCAAGAGGTGGAATCACAGATCTGTCAAAGTGTGAGGAATTTTTGATAGAGATTGGCAGAAACTGGGTCTTTGAGGCATTCATCTTAACCAGATTTCATCTACCCCACTGAGATACCCTTTCAGAGTTTATTTAAGAAGTTGTGTTGAGAAGTGATGCAAATTTAATGAAAGAAGAAGGAGCAGATTTGAAGGATGTGAAGAAATGCAGTGCTTAATCATCAGCATATAGGTGCATTTGATTATTTGTAGAAGGAAAGGTATAGTTGGCAAAAAGGAGAAAAAATGTAGGAGCCAGGACAGAGCCTTGAGGAACAATGCTGTTGATGGAGAAACGGGAAAAGGCTGGTCCCTCAACAACCATGGAGATAAGATCAGCTAGGGAGGAAGCTATAAATGAGGGAGGAAAACCAAAATAGGGGAGCTTAGAGTGAGGCCCTGATGCCACACCCTGTCAAAAGTTTTGGATATATGAAAGGCAACCTCATAGAATTCTCCATAATCTTTTAGAGATGATGAAGGAAAGGATATCACTACTGGATCTCACCATACAGAAGCCATACTGGTGATCAGAGTTTCAAGATGTCTGAGAGTATGGAAGTTAAGGTAGGATTCACTGACTTTGGAATGCAACAGGATGGTAGTTAAAGAGTTTAGAATGGTCACCCTTCTTAGGAATGGGGTGTACCAATGCATGCTTCCAAGAAGAAGAACAATTTCTGGCTTTTAAGTAGAAACAGAACAGACAAACAAGAACAGGTGCAGGTTCAGAGGAGGTCTCTTTCATTTCATGGGAATTATGCCATTAGGTCCATAAGGCTTGCCTGTGTCCAGCAAGTGAAGCACTTTTTGGACAGTTTAAAAAGGGATTACAGGGAGGGGCATTGGATTAGAAAGAGGAGCATCGGGAGGTGAAGGAATGTTAGAGTCATCCAAAGTAGATTCAAAGGAGAAACAAGAACCAAAGAGTCACTTTGTCTATGGGAGAGACAGCCATAGTACCATCAACATGAGAAGTAAAGGAAAGGTAGAGTGATAGAAGGTGTTAGCAATGCCTTTAGCTAAAGACCATCAGTGGATGAAGGAAGGTTACTGCACTTCTTTGGAGTAAAGGAACACTTTGCCTCATGGATAATGTACTTGCAGTGCTTACAGGCAGTGGTAATTACTGTGTAGGAGTCAGGGGAAGGCAAGTTTTTCCAAGCCTAATATGCCTGATCCCTTGCCTGAATGGCCTCAGAACAGGAACAGTTAAACAATGAATTGGAAGAGGTAGTTTTGGAGGAAGAGTGGGATACATTCTTTTATACCCACATCAGTAACCTCTGTTATGCATTTGACAGAGACAGAAGCATCACTACATGAAAGAAAGTAATCTACCCAAGAAAAGTAAAGAAAATATTTTTGTAAGATATTTGGCTACAAAGGTCAAAGGGAATGTTATCGAGTTTTGTAAGTAGCCATGAGAAGTGGGAATGCTGAGCTTGAGATATTTTATGTTTCCTTCATGATTTATGTATTGCATGTACTCTGCAAGGTATATGAATTCTCTTTTGTTTGTCTGTCTGTATGTCTGTGATGACCTCTTTATACTGTACAGGAGAGGGAGTTTTATGCTCTTGGGGCCCCATCTCTCTGATATTCTCTACTGTCATGAAGTTTCTTTTATTTATGTATTATGTCTGCATTGACTCAGCCATTCTTTTCCGTTCATTCACCACCCTTATACTTAAGAATTACTTCTTTATGTCTTTTCTTAATAAGTTTCTTAATTTTCTGTTATGTCTTTTAGCCATTCTTCCCCTACATCTCTCAAAGAACTCTTCACTGTCCATGTCATCGATCTGTTTTCAAAATTTAAGGGTTGTTATCAGGTCACTCTAACTCTTTTCTCCTCTAAAGTGTGCAAGTTTAAAGCCTCTTATTCTGGTATCATATTTTTTACTCTCTCCTGGATCTTTCCTATTAGTTATTTGTACTTTTTTAAGTGAGATGGCCATGACTTGAGAAGCATATTCAGGTTTAGCCTTCGATAAGATATGAATAGCTTGCTAAATGTTTCCTTACCTTTGTGTTTGAAAGCTATTTTAATATTTGCCTGCTGATAGGTTAGGGATGATGTCAGCTCCCAAGTCTTTCATGTACACAGAATCCTGAAGCATATTTCCTGCTAGATAAAAATCATAATGATGCCTCCTTACAAGGACCTTGAGTACCCAAACTTTGATGTTATGTAACTCAAGGTATGTCTCCCAACTACTACACTTTTCTTTTGTTTCACCTGTTGCTCTTCTAATTCTATGAATTTTGTATCTTTCTCCTACTTAGATAGTAATATCCTCTTACCCACAAGCCAAGATCCTCTACCTTGGGAATTTCATTGTTCACTATAGGGAATGGTTGAATTCCTCCCATACAGATGGTAGAGGGATTGAAGCCCTTACCTTCACCATTCTTAATGATTTAGAGCAAATTATCTGCTGCCCTACCCATTTTCCTGACCTTCATGATCAG
>JAUUDZ010428454.1:0-13849 GCA_032361705.1 Panulirus versicolor
ATAAGCTCCCGAAAAGAAAAAGTTGTATAGGTCTCGAACAATGAAGTAATCCAGTCGTAACTTAAGAACTCTGTCGAAGTTTATTCAAACATTTGTTTGTATAGACAAAGTAAAAGTGGCGCCCACTAAAACACAGTGTAAATGTAGTTATTATCATCCAACGAGTGAACCTACTAAACTGAATCAAAGACATTTTTGCATTTGCGAGTTGTGACCGCTCAAACTTCACTGCTCCATCAGATCACGAACTTTATATATAAGACTACAAGTATATATTTTTAACTCACTTTTTCCTCTGTGAAAGAAAAACTTTTATAAAGTCTTCGTAGAGTAAAAGGAAACTACTTGACGATATAATAGTTAAAAGGAATAACAGTTGGGATTGTTTACACAGCAAGGCTGATCAACAATACTAAAAACCTTTGCATAAAAAAATTAATCTCACAAAATTTGTCTTATAAAGTACAAAACATCTGAGGATATCACCAATTGTGTCTAAATATGTCCTTTTGGATAATCTTTAAAAATGATAGTAGCTGGTTTGACCAGAGAGTTTGAGGGTCATGACGTCACACCCACTCATCGCCATTTTCGCCCAGTTGTATGTGGAAGGCTGTGTCGGGAGGGTGTGCCGTCAGCCGTCTTGTGTGGTTGTAGTGTTTCTTGTTGTATGGCCACTTGAAGCCATCCTAGTGATTTGTTCTTACACCCTAATCACAGATTACTGCCAAAATGGCCGGGCAATCCATCAATGACAGACTAACTGCTGCTCGATACAGTCTAGCCGGACAGGGGCTTGCCAAGTCTGTCTGTAAAGCTACTACAGAAGAAGTTATTGGCCCCAAGAAGAAACACTTAGACTGTAAGTATTGATGTAGAAACAGTAGATATTAAATAAGATTGCAGGTGATCTTCAAGAAGAGGTATTACACAAAGCTTTATTTTAAACCCGTCCTAGCCCACTTGTCGACTTCAAATCAATGACATGATGGCTGCCCGGGATGTTTCACACTAACTGACACCCAGTTCTTATTATACAGGTGGTCTGTCTTTCTTATGTTGAGCTAACAAAGTGCAAAATCAAAGTATAAAGTTGCTCTTGCAGTATCTGTTGAGCACCAGTGATGGAATTGCAGAGGCCAGCCCACTAGGGTAGGTCCTCGTAATTACGTCTGGAATGTTTGTCGGATAGAGTCATGTAGGCACTACTCGTTCGTCGATAAGGCATATAATACTTTATTAATACTATAGTAATGTAGTTGTAGAGTTCACTTGGTGGGTGGACGAAACACTAAATGGTTGCCTTGTTCCGATCCCGGTGCTCTGGTTGTCACTGTCAGCTGGGACCATGGCGGGTAGCGGCCGACTTGCCTTTCTATAAACACATTTCCCTTATTTTTTGTTCATATCACTTTCTCTGCTTTTGGGAACACTTTTCTTACAAGATGACGAATGATGTGGAAGGTGAAATATAGTGACGATGGTGGAACTTTGAGGAAAGGCGTAAAAGGTTAGGTTATCGAGAATGGAGGCGTACGGCAACGGGCAACCCGGGACGACGTCGATAGCCTTTCGTGGTGCCATGACACCAGCAGAGGCGCACTATGTTGCTGTTGCCGCATATTGGTCCGTTGTAACTGTAGTTAGACGTGATTATTAGAGGAGATGGCTAGTTTCTTCATCCTTGAGGAAGGTGATCAACACTAATTTGACAAGCGAGCAGTGCGTTAAATGTTTCTTGGTGTTATATATCTTTCTGCTGTCATACGATTTTTTTTAATCGCGTTAATTGATCGTAAAGAAGTTGAAATTACCGTTTCTGACATCCACTTGATTTGCTATTGAAATGAACTTGAGAATCGTTCCAAAGACTTCCTAAATCATCGGCTGAACCAACCAACCAAACCAAACCTAACTAAATTGGATAGCTGTCCGAAACGGTAATAGTACATTAAAAAGATCATATGTAATCTTATGCTAGAGGCTAGCACCACCATTTACACCGTCTGCCTCTGCTAACATGCAGGCCTTCTGTCGTCCAGTCTATGCTGCTCAGTACGCCTCTACCTATGATACTGACCAACATCACAGATGCCATAATTATGTACCGTAGACTGTCGATTACAACCGTTGATGCCATCCCACTTCAGTGCCATATGCGTCATTTGCTGCCCTGCCATTTACATAATGTAACTATTGCCTATCACCACCATCTTTACATTACAGGTACTGCATGCCTCGAAGATTATTCTCAGCCGCCAGCATATTTTGACTACAATCGCAAAGTTCCCTAAAGATATTTAATGTACTCTTGTGTGGTTATGTTAGTAGCCTATACTGATTTAGACCTCGGTTTTCTGGCCAGTTCGATGATCATGCTCGAAAGTGGAGCGTCGTATGATTCTCGCATATTGTACACCTTATTACATTTAATGAGACAGATGGGGAATACGGTAGCAAAGGCAACAAGCAAGGGTCGAAACACATATGAATAAAATTCCCAGCTCTTGCTTGTATCCTGCGTATGTAAACTAACGACCCTTCAGGATATGGTGTATACATTGTGAAATAAACTATTGATCGTTTCATCGTGATATCACTTAAGCTTGAAAGCTAGAAACGAATATTCTGGAAAATGTATTTTGAATGAATGTATGATAATTATTTTAGCTGTTAGAAAATTAATATAAACAAGTGATGCTTCACAGTTCGATGTAATGCCAATAACGTAGTCATCCGGGTAAATCGTGCATAACAGACGCTAGTTAAGATGTTTTTTTGTAGTTTTGCCTTTTTGACCGTCCTTATGGTCATTATACAATATACTTGTGTGAAAAACTATACTTTGTAAAGATGACTGCGGTAACCTTTGTAAGAGATTAGCATATCATTGCTAGCTCAATCAGCTAGTAGTAATATTGTTTTTGCCATCTAACATATGCTGACCCAAGCCAATCATTACCCACACTTATCACTTGGAACAATGTTACCTGCTATAAACAATTGTCCCCTTCATCGTTACCCATAACAATTTGAATTTCTCAGCATCATCAGTAACTGCATACATGTGTTACCAAAACCAACTCCATAATTGCCCACCACCGCGGGAGATTGACTTCCATGAACAACACTATGAGTTGGTCTTTTGCTGCTGAATTCATTGCATGGAAGTACTGACTTTTGTATGGTAACTCCAACACCGTTTTTTTTTTTTTTCGCCATCAGCAGCACTTTTCACCACTGTTAACCACGATCATTGCTGCCTACAAACGGCAGTATTTACTTTTAGCGTGATGCACTTTAGCAGGACCAAAGAGCCTTGCCCACCGTAATCATGGCTTACCACAAACAGCATCCCAGTTAGTATTGCCCATCACCTAGATAGTTACCATTGTCAGCCATCACCTTTTTATTTATCCGTGCCCATGTCAGCTACAGTGAAAAAAGTCATTCCCAGCTTTCAAACAGGTGGTCCTTTGCTGTTTACGCCACCATGGCCAGGTACTCACAGCTATTATGATTGCATGTCAGCACCAACACTTCCCGTTACCAACGCCCATCCTGTCCGTCTCTCCCACATAAGCCCCCTCAGTACCCACTAAGCACAGTCATCACCATATCAAACTAAACACCCTCATTAGCAACGGCCCCCCAAATACTTATTACTCGCTCCCGCTACCTATTGTCATCACCACTGACCCAAAAACTAGGCTACCTATCGTCTTTGCCATTACCCACTTCAACTGCCGCACCACCCACAAGCCGTCTTCAGCATCTCTAAACACCTTCACCACCCGGGAGTGTCCCACTATCTATCGTCACCACTACCATTAAACTGGAACAGCCTGTCCACCCACTATACATCGTCACCCCCTCTACCCACTTACTTTTTCCATTTGAGGCTCCAGTCTCGGACAAAAGTTCACACAATTATTGGGAAAGACATGAGAGAGTAGAGTTCCAAAGCTTCGAAGTGTAGTAGGGAAAAAGTTATCAAAATGGCCCACCCTTGAGTTGCCTACTGCTTAACAAAAATCACGTGACTCAGCAACTTACGAAGCATTGCGTGGTCTAGTTCGTGGTGGGGGCACAAGCAGTCAGCTCTCGGGAGCAAAAATCAAATACCAACATTGCGGCGCAGAGCAAGCGGGTCAAGTTTTGAGGGTAAACGGAGTAATTGTTGAAAAGAAATTTTTTATATCTATACAGGACTCAGTTTCTTAGAGGCAGACTTAGCTATTTCTGTAAAGTAGGGTTTCCAAGACAGAGTGGATGTAACAGTAATACCATTTATGCTCATTGGGTCAAGTGGTGCAATTACGGAACTGTCAAAGGAGAGAGGAAAGTTGTGGGGAGTTTTCGATAGAGAGATATGAAGAAACGGCTTTGGAGGCATTAAACAGATTTCGTCTACCCCACTGAGATATCCTGTCCAAGTCTATGTTTATTGAGGAAGTTGAGTCGAGACGAGATGCAGATCGAGTGAAAGGAGGAGCAAGATTTAAGGATGCGAAGGAATGCAGTATTGTTATCATAGCCTGAGTAAATTTGGTTATTTATGAAAGAGGGGGAATCGTTGATTAAAAGAAGAAAAGTGTAGGGGACAGGACAGAATCTTGAGGGACACATCTGTTGATGGAGAAAGGGGGAGAGGCTGATCCATCAACAACCACGGAGATGCATCGGCCAGAGAGGAAGCTAGATATGAGGGAGAAAAATAAAGAAGGGAGGTCAGAAGTGGGGAGCTTAGAGATGAGATCCTAATGCCACACACCGTCAACAGACGAGTGTGTCAAGAGCAACGGCACAGGATTCCTCGAAATCTTTTAGGGTTGATGACCAAACATTAGTTGGACAGGAAGGAATAGCACCAGTAGATCTTGCCGTAGAGAAGCCGCACTGGTGAGCAGGGAGAAGACTGAGATTCAAGATGTTTGAGGTTATAGTTGAGGAGTGATTCAAAGACTTAGGAAATGGTAGATGTCAAAATAACAGGACGATGGTTAGAGGGTTTAGAATAGTCAGCCTCCTTTGGATGGGATGTACCAATACATGCTTTTAAGAAGGAATAGTTCTGGTTTTTAGATAAAAAACAACAGACAAGCAGGCATAGTGCAAGTAGAGAGGCACACTCTTTCAGTACACGGGGATGGATGTCGTCAGAACCATAAGCCTTTTTTTATGTTAGCTGAGACGGCACGGGCAGCTGAGAGGTCCTTATCAAAGCCATCCCATTAACGCTATATATATTTTATTGACCAACTCCTAGGGGTGGATGAACAGCTGGGTTGACTGTAGACCGACTGCCCCAACCAGGATTCAAATCTGTGCGCTCGACTCTGGGCGGCCCGTGAATGCGTCACGGTCAGGAACGCTAACCGCTGCACCACGGGGGTCCATGCTTGTGTCCTTGTTTGTGTCCAGATATAGAAACGCTTTTCAGACAGTCCGAAAAGAGATTACGGTGAGGGGCATAGGATTAGTAAGGGGAGCATCAAGGGGTGGAGGAATGTTAGTCATCCAAGATGGAGTTAGAGGAGAAGCCGGTACCAGATTTGCTTTGTCTACGGGAGGGACAGCTGTAGTACCGTCAGAACGGTAAAGTGAAGGAACGGTAGAGCGAGAGAAGTTGTTAGAGATTCCCTTAGCTAAGACCAGAGAGACCTATCAGTAGATGACGAGGAGAGGTTTTCGCACTTCCTTCGAATAAAGGAACGTTTTGCCTCAAGGATAACGTACTTTCTGTGATTGCGGGCAGTGATAAAAGCCGTATGGGAGTCGGAGGAAGGAGAGTTTTTCCAAGTCCAGTATGCCTGATCCCCTGCCTGAATGGCCTCAGAACAGGAACGGTTGAACCATGGATTAGAGGAAGAGGGAATAAATGCCTCCATTCCCACAACCACCTCGGGTATGCGTTTGGCAGCGATAGAAGCATCACCACATGAGATAGAGTAATTTACACAGGGAAAGTCCAAAAAAGTTTTTTTTTTTATTTCATTCGGCTTTGTAGAGGTGCCAGTATTTACGTTCAGGAGATGTGCCGTTGAAATAGATTCATTTATGAGAGTGTGATCAGATGAACCAGTAGGAGGCCAGGTATTCTTGTTGCAGACAGCACGAAGGATGAGGTGAAAAACAGATCCAGAATATTAGGAAGATTGGTGACAGTGGGCTGGAATATTGGTGGTGCGGAGGATGATTTGCTCTACATCGGTGAAAATGGAGAACATGTGGGCTTCCACCCCCCCCCCCCCCCCCCCTTTAAACAGCCTCTCCACCTACTATCCATAGTCACCACCAGTATCCACTTAAACACCCTCACCATCGACTATCCATTGTCACCACCAGTATCCACTTACACACTCACCATCCACTATCCATCGTCTTCACCACTAAATACCTTCACCATTAACTCCCCATTGTCGCTACCACTACCTCATAAACCCCCATTAACAATTTCCACTACCCATCGTCAACGTCACTATGCGCTGTAATACTGCTACTTCCCACCTTATCACTCCCACTTTCTTCTAACCACCTTTACCCACTTACCTCCACAACAAATCTCGTCCACCACCGCAGAACACATCCACTGCCTTCAGGCACTGTATCTCCACAACTGCTCCTCTTATCCACTAACCATTGTATCACCTTTATCCAGTATCACTGTGCACCTTATCCACTACCAGATTATTTCCATTATCACTGTGCACCTTATCCACTACCATTACATACTTGTATTCATTATCGCTAAGCACATTATCCACTACGTACTCGTATCCATTATCTAACCACTGTATCCACTTCCACTATCCACCTTATCTTCTGCCTGCCAGTATGCATTTCACTATGCCCATGATTCACTAATGCTACTACCACCGTCTCCACTACCTTTACATAATGACTACTGCTCCGCCTCACCTTATACTACCAATATCCACTGCCACTGTCCACCAGTTCTCAGTGTCACTGTACACCTTATCCACTACCACTACCTACCTTATCCACTACTATACGCAATCCATTCACTTTTACTGCTACCGCCATGTCCACTATAGCTATCCACAGTTTCTACTGTCACTATCCACATATTTCCGCTGTCACTGGACACATTATCCCCTTCCACTACCCACCTTATCCACTATTACAACCCACCTCATCCTTTGATACTACTACCACCACCATATTCACTATCGCTATCCATAGTTTCCACTGCCACTATCCATCTAATTTTCAATCACTGTATACCCTATCCACTTTCACTACCCACCTTATCCACTACAGTTACCCACCTCATCCCCTACGACTACCACCATATCCACTGCCAGTACCCACCAACACCACCTGTAACTGCTATCATTACCCATCTTATCGGCTACACAGTACCACCATATCCAGTACCCAACGTATCATACATCTGCCACTACCCGCCAATGTCTTATCACTACACATGTTATCCATCATTGCTAGCCACCACGTTATGTATTACCAGTGTGATCATGTCGCCTGATGCATTACCAGTGCGATCATACCACCTTATGCATTACCAGTGCGATCATATCTACCACCACTGCCCACATTATCGACTACCGCCACCTACCTTTTCCGCTACGACCTTATACACATTAGACCACGTCACATTGGCTGTTGCTGGTGTTTACTGAGCTCTAGAATAAAGTGGTTTTCATCTTTTTTTTTCATTTTTGATTACTGTTGCCAGATGGGAAAAGCCTCTGTACATATTTCAAATTGTAACTTTTCTGCCTCCTTTATAAGCTGTGTCGGACGCATACAGTCGTATAATTATAGCCAGATTAGAAATGCATGCGAGTGCCATTATTGGGTTTGCCATCTTTTTGACGGCGCAGAAACCAGCCTGTTATCCCCGAGGAAACGTTCCCTGTTGTCCCCACTCAGGTAAGGACAGTTAATTATGTCTCCTACACTGTTGTCATTTTTTTTCACTCTGTATTGACAAGACATGTATGCATGTTTCTATGACCGTCCCTCAGTACTCTCTCTCTCTCTCTCTCTCTCTCTCTCTCTCTCTCTCTCTCTCTCTCAGAAAGTCCCACGACAAATATGGGGATACATATCCCTGTTTACCATTGGCCAGAAGCAGCCTGTAGAGGTACAGACGAACCCCCACAAAATCACCATTAGGTATGGGTAATACAAGATGGTGTCCTTGGAGAGTGTGGAGCTGGGTCTGGGATTGTGTTTAGTGTGAATGATGACCCTGGATGGAATAGGATGTCATTATCGAAGGATTCCAGGGCAGTTTGAGGTGATAAATTAGACGGAAGGAATCGGTCTGAATTATAGAGGAGGATCGTGAGACGGAGCGAGATGTCCAGGAAGACCTGAGAGGACGCGGGGAAGTCTGGGAACAGTGTGAGGTGTGGTGCGTCAGGTGTTATATGGGCGGTATGGCTGGCACCAGTGCTCAGGAGTGCGTGGCGCGTTATGAAGGGACGATGGGAGATGCTGGTGAAGAACCTCTCGGACGACGCGAGGTATAAGTTGGACGGGGTGTTGTGTGGGTGGTGAAGAACCGCATTGTCAGGTAATCACGTGAGTGAAGCCGGATCCCAGAGATTCACGCCTCTTTTGCCAAGAGTTGTTTGCCAAGGACACTAGGCGCAGTCCTCGGTCATGTCTGTGAGAGGACCGGAGATTCATACCTCTTTTATCAAGGGCTGGTCGCGAAGGGCGTACGCACACCTTAGTTACCAGGCGAAGTCCTCACCTCTGCCTGGGAGAGGACTGGAGATGAACGTCTTTGTCAAGGGCTGGATGCCAAGGACGCACGCACTCCTTTTCACTGGGCGCAGTCCCCTCTTCCTGGGAGAGGACTGGAGATTCCCGCCTCTCTTCTCAGAGCCTGTATGCCAAGGACGCACGCACTCCTTGTTACCAGGCGCAGTCCCCTCCTCTGCTTGGTAAAGGACCCGGAGAATCGCGTCTATTCTGTTAATGGGGAGGATGCTGAGGACGTGCGCACTGCATTTCTCCAGGGTTAGCCCTCTCTCCTGCCTGGTAGAGGACCTCTCTCTCTCTCTCTCTCTCTCTCTCTCTCTCTCTCTCTCTCTCTCTCTCTCTCTCCAACCGTTGATTGTACAAACGCAGATTTAGAGGTGAACTTGGTTTGGTTTTCACACGTGCGCGTCCATACACTTTTTCTAGTGGTATTGGAAATATTGTTGCACGTTGTCTGCCGCGGAAGCAGAACAGAAAATGCAGGTGCAGACGGTTTTGAACAGTATACCTAACTCCTTAGCACTGACTGCCGTGATGATAGTTTTCACCAGAGTGAATTTCAGCAACACTCGCATAAGCTAGATAGGAATTAGAATTGAAAGAAAATGGTAGGCTGGATGTTGCGAACAGTCTGGACGAGGGAAAAAAAGAGCCGGTGATGACGCTACAGAGTATCGTGTACCCTGCACACTGTACTGTTACTCTGATAACATTCTTCAAGGCGGGCAACATTGTAGAATGCTCTCAGATCATCTGCAGATTGACTCTGCCAACCAGAGCCACAAGGAATGAAAGACAGCACAGGCACAAATGAGACATATATGATAGATACATTGTGGAAAATATTGTGGAGGAAAATATGGTGGTGTGGGTAAGGGAAAAAATCCAGTTTCAGTTTGTCTACCGTCGCAGCTCAGGTTGTGAGTTCATGTAACAAGCCTGGAAGGAAGACACGGTCAAATTTACCACCACCTGAATAGAAAGCTGTCATGAATACAAGTAGATAGATGTAAACATCCGGGGCCCAAAACTGTTTAATACTCGCATTAGAAACACGTGGGGCGACCTGTCCCGAACCTTCAGAAACTTGCTGGACATTTAGAACTTATGCTGAGTGATTAATCAAGCTCATAAGAATATGGTTTACGGCCATACCCTTGATCTTAGACAACCAGTCTGATCACATCAGCAACATTGTAGTTCGGTCTCAGACCCAGTGATTATGGTAAACGAGTTCTAGAACCCAGACACTGGTGTAATGTAAGATCTACAACCCAGACACTGGTGTAATTTAAGATATAGAAGCCAGACACTGGTGTAATGTAAGATCAAGAAGCCAGACACGGGTGTAATGTAAGATCTAGAACCCAGAAATGGGTGTAATGTAAGATCTAGAAGCCAGACACGGGTGTAATGTAAGATATAGAAGCCAGACACGGATGTAATGTAAGTTCTAGAACCCAAAAATGGGTGTAATGTAAGATCTAGAAGCCAGACACGGGTGTGATGTAAGATCTAGAACCCAGACGGGTATAATGTAAGATAGTACTTGACACCCACAAGATCTGCAAACAATTTGCTAGTCACGTATCTCACTGGCCTCTGAAAATGACACGGTGTTTAATGTTGAGAAGTGCACCTTCGCTGCGAGTAGAACAAAAAGAATCTTCACTTCCTGAGATGAAAATCTTGTTGATTATTGTGTGGCGAGTCAGACACTGAGGTTAGGCTTTGTTTGTCGTTGGGAGTGGCGCTGTAACCATCACTAATTTACGTTGAATCACGTACTCGGGAAACTTTATTATACAGTTATTTCCCAGCATTTGAAAAAATGAATAAGACCAGTGTCGCTGGTTAGGGGTTACCCGAGTTACGCCATTACTGTATAAAACGATTTGATCTATAATTTTTTTTTTTTACTTGCCTCAGAACATGAAAATTCAATCTTTGATCAAGGATATCTGATTTTTTCCAGTGTTGAAGGCTCCAGTCACGGACTAAAGTCCACATCAAGGGCAGGCCTTAATTGAAATATGAAAATATTGAAAAGGAAAACGCATGGGAAAAGATTTACGAATTTTGGAGGAAGTGAAAAACCTGCCCTTTGAAATGTGCCAGGTCATAGTTGTTGGGAAAACGAGGATGATAGTTCCATCGATTCAAGGTGGAGGAAAATAAACAGTTATCAAAGTGGCCCACCCTTGAGTTTTGCCGACGGCCACTCAGTAATCACGTGACGCAGCAGCTTGCTAAGTATTGCGTGGTCTAACTAGTGGTGGGGGCACACTAGCAGCCATTTCTAGGGAGCAAAACCAAAATAATAGCTATAAAAGAGGGAAAGTGAACCAACATTTCGGCGCAGGGCAAGGTGGCCAAGTTTGGAAGTTAGCCTGGGACTGTTTATAAATCGGACCGCTTTCGACTCATATGTCAAGTAAGGATGCAGAATTAGAACCACCTGAGATGAGAGCATTACTCCTTACAAGGGCAAATCGATACTTTATAATCGGAGCAACTGTTCATAAGAAAAGATATAATCGGAGCAACTGTTCACAAGAAAAGAAGTTTCGACATTTAAACAGGACGCCCAATTTCTTAGATGCAGACTTAAGTATTCCCGTAATGTGGGGTTTCCAAAAAAGAGTGGATGTTATGTTCGTTGAGTCAAGAGTTGGAATTACAGAACCGTCAAAGGAGAAACGAAAGTTGAAGAGTTTTCGATAGAGATATGGGTAGAAAGTGAGTCTTGGAGGCATTTAAACTTAACTCGATTTCTTCTACCCCACTGAGACATCCTGTACAAGTTTATTGAGGAAGCTGTGTTAAGACGAGATGCAGATCGAGTGAGAGAAGGAGCAGAATTGAAGGATGCAGCGTTGAGTCGTCAGCTTATGAGTGGATTTGATTATTTGTGGAGAAGAAATCGTTGTTTATCAGTATCCAGATATTTGAATGGGGCATAAGTCTAACTTGGTTTAAGACATGGAAGAATATTTTGATTGGCCAGGGAGTTATATTTTCTTTTATGGCACCTGTGAAAACGTTTGTGATGTCTTCCAACATTATCACTACTTGATATATAATTTCCGATGAATATGTTTCCACCCGTGACTGCTTCACTTCCAGTGATAATACTGCACTGCAGGCGACAAAAGTGTTGCATGAAACACCTTTTTAGTTCGTCCAAAGATTCATTAGAGATAAGGCATGATGTCGGGTGACTTCACATTTGGAGAGCACAACAACGAAATTGTGGAATCTGAGAGAAGATGGTAGGGTAGATATTAAGGACTTGAAATCATGCATCACTTATTACTGGAATATTGCCGTGCAAGAAAATGTCTAAAGGTCTTGTACCTCCTGCATTGGCTCATTGAAATATATTCATTGAAGTATACGATAAGCTATAAAACTTCACATTATATTGTTGACACGAGATTGTTTTTGCTTTCAAAATACTCTATAACGGAATACCTAGTTTAGTCCCTAACCTGCATGGAAAAAGCAGGCTTAAGGAAGAGAGGAAATGATATATTAGTTGTAAGAGGGGGAGTGAAAGTAAGTGAGCTAGGAAAAAAGGCATGTTAGGATATGCCGGGAGAGATTAGGTGAAGAATGGGAAAAGGTGAGAGCAAACGCAGCTACAGTGGGCAAGGAGTGGGAGGTATTTAAGGAAGCAATGCTTACACGTGTGAGAGAAGTTTGTGGTATGTGGGAATGCGAGTAAGGGTAGCGAGTTTCGGGACGAGGAAGTTAAGTTGCGAGTGAAAATGAAAAGAGAGATAGATGGGTGTTTTCAGCAGGGAAGGAGCGAGTGATTTTGAGGTGTGCAAGAGAAAGCTGCAGGAGATGGAAGTAGGTCTAGGGGCTGAAGAAGATGGCAACTGGGGATTGGAATGCAAAGTATCTGCAAACTTCAGGGGGGACAAATGTTTTGGAAAGATGTTAATGGCACGTGGAGAGGAAGAGAAGAAGTGGGATGATCAGTGACAGGTGCAGATGGGTAATTGGTGAGTATAGGTGATGAGGTGAGGAGGAGTTGGGTATTGTGAAGGACTGTGGAATGTGTAACTTGATTGGGTAGCAGACCTGGGGTGTTTAGGACGGGGTGGTGTGCGAAGCGAGTCATGACAGATGGTTCGATGAAAAGAGAAGTGGGGAAAGCCAAGTGTAAGTTGAAGTGGGGTAAAGCGGCTGGAGTCGATGGGATTGCTGCTTGATTACCTAAGAAAGGGGACTGTGTTCTTGTTTGGTTAGCTAGGATTTTCAGTGTACGGTATTTATGGCTCGTAGGTAGGTGCCTTAGGATTGGCCGAATCCAGGTAGAGCCAGTGTATAAAGGCAAAGGAGGCAGGCAGAAGTGAACGCTCTGATTACAGAGGTATAGTTGTGTTGAGTATACTTGGTAAGTTCTATGGGCGAGTGGTGGTCGAGAATATGGTGTCATGCACATAACATCTGAAGGGGGAGGAGCATTTTGGTGTCAGGAGTGATAGAGGAGACATGGATCTAGTGTTTAGTTTGAAAAATCTGTGGGAAATACATAGAGAACCGGGATTTGTATTTGGCGTTTATGGACCCAGAGTAAGTATATAGTCAGGTTGAGCGGGATGCTTTTTGGAAGATGTTTCGAATAGATGATGAGGGAGAAAGGCCAGTAGAAGCAGTGAGTGAGTTGTGATCAAGAGAGTAAGACCTTTGTGTGATTGAGAGGAGGGTGAGTGGTTCCCGGTAAAGGTTGGTGTGTGATGTCGCCATGGCCTTTTAATTTCCTCATGATTGGGGTGGTGAGGCAGGTGAATGTGAGGCTCTTGGAGAGAAGGTCAGGTCTACAGTCTGCTGTGGGTTGGGTAGGGGGCTTGGGAGGTGACGCCGTTTGGTGATGGTCTGGTGGCAGACTCAAACTGCAGAAGCTGGTGTCTGCGTTTGCAAGTGTGTGAAAGGAGAAAATTAATGTTGCTAAAAGTAGATTTATGAAATTTAACAGGGGAGTGAAACAGGCTTGTTGGAGTGCGAGTTTGAGTAGAGGGAAGATGGAACCATGGGAGCTGAAGTGAGCCTTGATGTGGGCGAGGAGCTTAGGTCCTTG
>JAUUDZ010428465.1:875-13849 GCA_032361705.1 Panulirus versicolor
TTAGAAGGAGGAGGTGGGGAGAACACTAGATGCAGAATCATCTTAAGTTTGAATTAAGAGAAAATAATGTACAAAAAACAGTGGCTTTCTTAGTTACAAATCATGTATAGACTGACCAGGTTGGAAGATGTGAAAGGCTAAATTACATTAGTTTTCTGTGACTCTTTTGGTTACATAAATATATTGAGTATTATGACACTTGTTATTTCCTACAGTAATGAGGTAGTGCCAGGAACAGGTGAACAAAAGCTTCACATGCACACATCCACTCTCAATGTTATATGTAATGCACTGAAACCTTTGCCCCCATCCAGCCAAGCCCCAGAAACCATATGAGTTTCTCATCAAACATGGCACCTATCTTACTTTTTCTCATGCTGATTACATCCATGCACATTCACACATCTGAACAGAGAGAAAATTTTTGTTTGTGGGTAGATTTCCAGCCACTCATGTATATACAAGGTAAAAAGGAATAACAGCAACCTGGGCCAGGGAGAGGAATGTGTTGTGATGTGACGGTATAAATTTCTATGCCTAATTGCTTCTCTCGCCTTAGAAAGGTAGCATCAGGAACATATCAACAATGCTGTCATTTGCACAACCCACTCTCTAGCTTTCACATATAATGTACTGAAGGAGAAACCTATCGTCTACAGCGAAGCCCCACAGTCTGTTGCATGGTTTACCTTAATGCTTCTTATGACTTGGTTAAGTCCTTTAACAGCATGTCTTCTCCCATATTCCTTATCAAACCAAATAATTCTATCCCTTACATGCCCCTCACTCTCCTTCACTACATATCCTTTTCAGCCTTTCCCTCTCCCTTCCTCCCTCCACTTCTGACATAATGACCCTGTCTTTCTTTGCTTCTCTTTTCCACAAGCCTGAAACATTTCATTACACCCTGTTCAGCTCCTCTCAAATAGACTACATTTAGTACTACTCTTCCCTCTTACAGTGTCATTCTTTACATGATCAACTCATCTCACACTAGATATCAATCCATGTATTCATATTCTAAAACATCCATATCATCCCTTTCTTTTGTAGACTATCCAACAGATAATCAGTAACTTCCAGTTATTTTAAGAAAAACTCTAACCACTGTAAATGTGATCACTGCAATTAACAGAAGGAAAAATATAGCAATGATACTGTGGACTATGATGCCAAACTGATATGACACCCTCAAGTTATCTACAGTTAGTATCATGGAAGCCACATCAAAAACCATCAATGTTAGTTCACGTCAAACTTCGGGTCAATAGCCTTTGGGCGAGTATACGTCTGTTATGTCCCTGTTCTGGTTGAGAGGCACTCACCGAGCAAAAGGCTTCAACCACATAATATTAATAAAGATGAATCTATTGTTAGTCAGTCCCATACCACTAAACTGGTGAAGTGTAAATTTTCAGCTTCAAATATTCACAGAAACTGTGAAAAGCTAACTTCTATCAATGATTATGAATTAACCTAATCAAGCAAAACCCCGCTGTAGTTCTTCACCTCTTGTGACTGCGGTCCCTATGGACATCATGATGAATCATGTGACGATGGTGCTGATTGTGGCTGGCGTGGTGGTTGTTGTGATGGTGGTGATGGTGGTGGTGGTGAGGAGGGGGCAAATGTAACACCAGGTGCTTCTTTTTGTGCTCCCGAAGATTCTGTGGGCCTCCTGAAGATGGGTTGACTGCTGTTGAAGGTGGCAAGCCAGGGCTGACTGTGACAGTGACAGGAGCAGTGCTGGAGGTGGCGGTAGCAGTGTTGCCACTTCTACTGCTTGATGGTGAGGACACTGTGGAGCTTTCAGAAGATGAAATACATGTTGCCACCTGTGCATTGGCTCTGTTGCTGACAACGATTTTGGGCAGAGGAGGTACTGGTGGTGGTGGTGGCCTTGAATATTGGTAGAAATTTGGTGGTGATAAATACTCAACACACTATTTGAATATTAAGTCTTGTTTAACTTGCCCATGAATCATGCTTCAGGACAGATCGTGGGCAGGGCTAACTGCACAACTAATGAGCTACTAACATATTAACCTGACAATCGCAAAATTTCTTGGATATCAAATACTCAAACGGTGAGCTCCTAATCAAGGTATTTACACTATATTGCAAAACATTCTAATTCTACTTAAATACTGACTACTACTTCCATTTTCAGCAAAATGAATAAAAGAAAGTCCTATGATTACTTAGACAAAATCAGTATATTACTGTAACAGTCCATAGAAAGGCAGATTTCATACTTAGGCAATATCTAGTTTTAAAACACAAAAATTAAGACTAAAACTTCAAAATCATACAGGCATCTCTATTAATCCATTATCATTAACTCCACAGCAGATATACAGAGTAAACCAAGTACAGGCAGCCCCTTGGATTACTTGCTTGTGTATCCATCTCTAATGAGCTAATTTCAACTAATCTTTCCAGACTACTATAACATCTTACGCGCAGTCACTCTGCACATCAAGCTGAATTATCAAAAATGACTAACTTCGTTTTTGCATTTCCAGCCAAGCACTAACATCTCCAATGTATGTACTGTACAGTCATACACCACTCCCCTGCAATTCTTATATTGATGAAATAACCTTTGCCTTCTAAAGTTCACTCACTAAATCTACCCATCCTTGGTGACTTCGGCCACACTACAATACAGCTTTTTTTACCCAACCTAACACCAGTCTTATGTCTGAAATACTTACACCATCTTGACAGTCTTTAATTCATACACTTTTCCTATGGTTACTGACATAACGTATCTTTTTTTTATATATCCTTATTCTATACTCTGTTTCCCTAATTCCTAACAGAATAAGACAATATCCTGATCTACTTATATGAACTTTACTTCACTCTATTTATGAAAACTAAAATTTCTTAACCATACATAATAGTTGGGGCACATATTTCACCATGCAGACTTCTTGCGCATATGACATTTCTCATTTGCAAATGATCTCTGAGCATCTCCAATTACTCTTGCATATCCACTCTAAATGTGAGTCTTCCACATTCAACCCTCTTCTGCATCCTAGGTTATCATCATGCCATGAAAGCCAATCTATTCAAAAAACAGGAACCTTGCTTTTATTCATGTCAACTTCCAAAATCACTATGCTATAAAGACTACTGTCAAAAGTTGAGAGAACTTCATCTAAATAACCTTGAACGAAGACAGATGCATGAAAATAAATGCATAACAACAAACAAAGGGAATAAAATTGTAATATAATCATCTTAATATGGAAGAATCATTAATTAAACCTTCAATAATACCTTGGAACATACCAAAAAGATTCCAAACAAAATTATTTCAATGTACAGCAAAAGATATGAAAAGAATACCATATCCAATGTTCTGCACAGCAAAATAAAAACAAATGGTGAGAAAATTATAAAAATGTTTACAAGAAAACTAGACAAATGGAAACAAACTATTCCAAATGAGTCCAAAACTGACAACTATGCATATGTGCATGACAGGAGAGAATAACCATATCATCAAACAAGTGGTATACTCTGTGATGCTACAAGCTAGCCCTGCCTCATGGCAAAATCTCATTGTAAGTATTCATAGGTACATAGGCATATATTTCTAAACTGACGGCCCATTTCATCCAAGTCTTTCTCTAATAAGAAAATAGCAGCAGCATTAACATAGAAATGCTGCATCTTCCACTCTGTTCCATCACAGTTCATTTGTACCTCATACTTTCACCTTGTTCTTAGTAGTCACATGCCTCATTAATAAAAACATCAGAGAATCAAGACAACATTTAAAGCCCTGACATCTAACCAGTCTCACTTCACTCATTCATACTTCTGTTTCACTTAAACATCTTTGAAACACACTACAGAGCCAAAACATTCCAAAGATTTTCCATCACTTTTACCATATGCAAAATTTTTGGAATGCAATATATACTGCAGACCTGATGATACAGACTCTTGTTAGCTACACTCTTCCCCACAGATATGCCTGTAAACATGCTTCCATGTTGATGGCCTGGTCTATCAGGATGTTTGTTACAGTAAGTGTCCATTTATCAAAAATATTTTGAAAAGCAACTTAGCTGGTACAGTACGCCTTATAAGATGCTATTCAGTTGTGAAAAACTCCAGGAATCTTTGTAAGGTGTTTCTGAAACTATATTTACCTCTGACATTTATGTTATATTCTACAATGTTTCAATTAGCCTCTTTGCATTTCATGAGAAATGAATTTTTGCTCTCTACCCAGTCTGTCATTCTAGCAAGACATTTTGCACACACGTCAGGAACTCAGCATTTAACAATTTTCTACGTATATATGATATACTGGTATTACAATAGTAGTTTCTGGTTTCAGAAAGCTGCACATGACAGCTTGAGACTGGATGTGTGCAAAGAGGCAGGTGTTCCCAACACTACCTTACTAAGGTGAAAAAGGCATTTAGGTTTGAAAAAATAATTAATATAAATCTCTCGTGTCTATTTTCAGATGATTATACTTTCTGAGCTTTAATCTTTGTCCCAGTAATCATTACATGTCTTACTGAATTAATGTGAGCAACAAAATACCCAATGTAATAAAATAAGAATGGACATAAGCACTGCTCAATCCTGCAGAAATACAATTAGGTAAATTAGTTATTGTATACTCTAAAGGTAAAAAAAGGCACATGAACAAAATCTAATTTCAATAAAAGAAACACAGGATATGATAGAGATGATGCTAAGAGGAGGAAATTTAGTATTATTAGTGAACTGCATAAGCTACAAAGAGTCTAAATGAGGAATCATATTTTGCTGCAGCTAAAATCATAGCCTTAAAAAATAAAGATAGAAATGAAATAAAAAAAAGTACAATAAGAAATTTTCCTGTATAGCAAAGAAAAATGAGAAAGAAATCTAATGGTATTTTCTAATTATCATACAGCACGGAACCAAATGCAGAAAACACACTATGCAACGCTGATGAGTTACGGCTATCAGTGTTCTTGTGCTTCAGGACTACAGCAACGAAGAAGAAAGGGGTATGAAGAATAGAGATTACTAAGGAATGAAATATAAAAAAGTTATAAATAAAATGAATGTTTAGGAATAAAGAATTTGGATGAGAAAATGATGATATAAAAAATGCCGTGGAATACAACCAGCAATAGAGCACTGGGTTTTCAAGGATGTCAATGATAGCATGAGAGAGACACCTGGAAACTTTATATCAATGAAGGTATACGTGCAAGGAATGAAAGATGGAATGAGAAAATCACGATAAAAGGTAACTAATAACAAAAAAGCGCCAAACGAAAATGAAATGATAAGGAACTGGAAGAACAGCAGGAATGATATGATAAAGAGATAGATATATGAAAAGGAATGAAGGATAATCAACAGTGCAATAGTTATATAAAAAATAGAGGGTGATGAGATATAAACAACAAAGGGTAAGAAATAGAGACTAAAAGAGTAGCAAATAAATCTCATGAATAAGAGACAAGTAAATAATCAATGGCAAGGAATAAAGGCCAAGATCACGTCAAGGATGAAATACATAGTAAAGAATAAAAGACGGCAAGACTGTGAAACAACATGAAGGCTTAAATGGGTCTGATTTCACTTTAACAAGGAATTTTCAAAGGGTAATAACTACTAAATCTACTCCAAAGGTACTAATATCATTACTGAAAATACATAAGATAATAAAGACTTAATGCTACACATTAAATATGGTCAAAATGCAATTATACTTCTAACTAAAATTACTAGGTATAAACATCAGAAAATTTAGAAACATGATAAATTTACCAAATGGCAAACGTGAATTAAAAGGACAATGATTCAATTTTTTCCAAGATCTTCAAATCTACGAAAAATAGCCAATTATCATGTTGAAATCTATTCACATTCACTTAAGTACAAACCAAATCTGGCTAAAATCCAGTGAGACTTCTCTTTAGAGCTGCATATATACGAAAAAGCTTAAGGACCAAAAATTGCCAAAACTTGAAAATATACATAAAACCTTGATGGCATTCAAATTTATCCAAAATCTTATTGACAATGTCTTAAACCTTACTGCGCTAAATTCAAACTACTTCCCAAGCAAAGTTTACATGCACGTATCACTTATAAATCACGAGGTCATAATGATCTGGTCTAAGTATAGCCGAGAGCTAATTCTCCAGATGTTATAGCTTAAATACCATAAACATCTCTAGAAGGATAATAAATATGTCACAATACAGACAAGAGAGATGAGCATTCCAATTCATCTTTCTTACGACAATGCCTTTTCTTAAATTGGCTGAAACCTATGGGTATCTATTAATCTTAATCCATAAGCACGAAGGGGCTTCCTCAAATGACAGGTACACTTACCACAAAAAATTCAATCTGCATAAAATCTTCTAGACAGCGTACCTTGTGTTTAATTTCAGCAAAATCCATTGATATTCGAAAAGTTTTCTTTTAACATGAGAATCCTGTACTAAACTTTTCGTTTGTCTGAGAGATGATAGTCAGATAAGAATATGACTACAGACAATGGGGAAAAGATAATGATAATAGCTCATTGAGCCCCTGACTAACTGATAGAAGATAAGGAGTTAAAAGAAAAGACATCCCTGGTGAAGGATAATCGATAAACAATGAAAAATATAGCATCCACGATCAAGGTCAATAGCTACATCAAAAGACAAGATAAAAAGTGAAGGATGACAGGTAAAAGCCATAGATAAGACACTGATAGCTGAGATATTTAAGCTAAAGCATACTAGTGGGGAAGAAGAATCAACGAGTCAAGTGAATTCCTCAAACTGCAAATGTTCAAAGACAAAGTTGTAACAGACTGACATTCCAGGCTCCAACTACACCCATCCCTTGCTTTATGTGGGAGTTATATTCTGGAAAAACCTTACACAAAGAGAAATTGCATATAGCAAACCCATAACTTGCAGAGAAAAACTGGATGTGTGCATCAACTTCAGTCAGCACAAGCAGATTCTTCTGTTTCCTTCACATTATGTAGCTCTGACATTACATAAAATTATCTAGCCATTCTTTACTTGCATGAAATGGCTATGGCTCAACTACACTTTTACAGTCTTTACATAAATGCTGAAGATTACTAAGGTTGCATTTCTTCTTTGTCTCATGCTCTATGTATAAATGGCAGCATTTATTTCATCTTTTCCCTTGTGATTACCTTGGCAAACATTTGTGGACCACAGCATTTTGAATTTTCTCTGCATTTTTCTTTACACTGCAGACTGTTGATTCACTCAGGCTGTAAGCACACCCAAGCGCTGACACTCCCATGCCAGCATCAGTGCACTGTAAGATTTCTAGCTTCAATTCTATGGTCAAAGAGGTTCTTTTTCATTTAATTGCTGGTTCTAGGGTTGAAGATGATGCTGGATACTTGGATGCCATATCAACAAAGAAACATAGTGGGTGGAAGGGAAATCACAATAGCATGTAGACCCAAATCACATAAGTAGCACAGATCTGTGGTAACTGTGAGACTGATCCAAAAGCAGGAATGTGGCACACTCCACCCAGGACCCACACTTACTTCACCTGCCAACCCTCAATGGAGTTTGCGGCACTTTCTACCCTGCTGATGCTCTCTCACTAGCGTCAGCACATTGTTAGATTTCTAGCTTTGTTTCTAAGGTCAAAGAGGTTGTCATCCAAATAACTACTGGTTCTGGGGTAGATTTTGCCGGACATTTGGATGCTACATTGGTAAATAAAAACACAGCGGGTTGCAGGAAAAAAGGACATTGACAGGAATACACAAATTTCACAAGTAGCAAAGATCTGCATACAATGGTGGCAACTGCAAGTCTGACCCACTGGCAGGAACATGGCATGCTCTACTCATGACCCATATTTACTCCACCCACCAACCCTTACTGAAAATTTGGCACACTTTCTCCCACACATATCCGCATAGCAGCAAATTTTGACCACATAAAAAAGGAACTGGTAGAATTAAGTTCCTTACATAATAGCAAAATCACAGACAGTGATCCCACATAATGCGAGGATGGGTGTATTTGTTATTCAACGTATCTGTTTACATTAAATAATCATTCTGAACAGGAAAGTATTTGTACCTGTGATCGTAATCTTCCAATTTTGGAAAAATTGGAATAAGGAAATGAAGATAATTTTTGAATCTACATGATAATTTGTAAGTAATATCTCAGTTGAACTAATTCGTATGGGCAGATGCCACCCATTGAAAGAGGGACAGGGAAAAAACAAAAGCTTTTGTAATACACGAGGTGTCATGGGTAAAGTTCGCAATTCACAACACATGAAATGTGGGTTCAAGCCTGCAACTAGACAAAGTTCATATGACATTTTTAGCTAATGTAAGCACAGAACCAGTCACTCTTATAATTGCCCAGCTACCTAACTCTTCATCTGGGAATGGCACTTTACAAAAGTGGGTGATAGCATAAAGGTTTCAGTATTCTATACTATGTCCAAGAACAGTTTAATTTCAATATAGCACTACAGTATTGATTTTAAACGGATTCAAGGCTACTAGGTATCTCCTTATTACAACCTATGAATGTAACAACCAAATTTTGAAAGATGGTCCACAAAACTATATCATTCTGACTCTTAGTCCTTGCAACTAAAATAAAAATAAAACAGATAACAATAAATGAAATATATTAGCATGGTGAGGTTCATGCAATCACAAAGCTGTATTCCTGGGTCATCTAAGGTATGACCTGGAAGCCAAGTGAGCACTGAACAGCTGACAACTCTTCATGCATGTTTCCAATCCTTATTTCCTTCTCAAAGAGATCAAGATAACTTTTTCCACTGTCCTCATAGTAGGTTTACATTCATATTCTCAAGACACCTATTGTATATCAAACATTGATCTTGAATGAAAATCAGAAGGGAAACATCTGCTTACAAATTACCACTGTAAATACCATGAATATAATTCTACACTGAATAGCTAACTTCATGAAGTTGCAACGATGGTGAAGAAACTGTAATGGTAGGTGTATAAAGTAACCCAGAATCTGTAGCGATGGCAGTGAGTTCATTATGGTAACACTATGTGAAAATACAAAACTGCAGTGATGATATAATTCTGTAATGTCAGTTACTTTGCAGTGATTTTGCAGTAAACCTAGAAACTGTACTGACGATACTGTAGTGCTGGCCACAATTTCATAGTAATGATGGTGATCTTATGATGTTGAATTTGTAATGACAGTGATGACTCTAAAAAGAAACCATGATTCTACAGTCACCTTGAATACTTGAGGCTTATATCAGTAACTTCAGAATAACAGTGATAAGAAGGTAACATACATATTGTACGAAGTGCATTTGGTAGAATCTTTTTGTAAATCTTACTTTTAAGTTAAGTACAAGTAAACTAATGTTACCGCTCTTGCACTACTGTTCACTGTATTGAATTCAACACCCAGGTCAATGGCTAACTTGAATTTCAACATATGTAAGCTTTTCCCACCCCAGATGACTAGCAAATTCTGGTTGGTTGGTTCTTTACGGCTTTATGGTTTACAACATTAGTTTTGAAAATGAAAACAACACTGTCCTCACCTTTTTAATTACTTTATCTAGCAAAAATGCCCCTATCAAGCAAGGTAATGCATGTCTCCTTGAAGTTATTTGCTGTGGTAAGCTTGCGTTGAATAATTTGCAGCATTCATGAATGGTTCTTTCACAACTAATAATTCCCTTCACCAAAAGAAGGCTTCTTACAGTGCCCACTGAAGTAGTATCTAATAACTTAACAAGTCTCAAGGGCAAAAGCTACAAAGACGTGGATCTTTTAATTTCTTTTTTTTTTTTTTTATCAGAATCACACCAAAATTGGATTCATAAAAGCATCCCCAACAGACAGCCATCAAAACAGGCACTGAAATGAGCTACAAAGGATGACTAAAATTTGAAAGCAATCTAAACACGATGCTTCCATATGCAAAGAGCATCAACTTCTACTTACAAAAGGATAATCCTAATAAATTTGCTTGAGAGATTCTGAAAGTTGATATAACAGGTTTACAGACATCATGCTCTTGAATCCGACCCAGTTCACAAAAGCACATTCACAGTAGGTACAAAAGGCAATAAGATGCTTTGGTTATAAATTTTCTTGAAATTCTTAATTCAAAAAAGTTCAAACTTTGGAAGGGAGATAACACCTTCCCACATTCTCTCTAATCGGTCACTACATTGCCTTACTTAGCTGCATTGCAACCAATTAAACTTCGCAAAAATTGCTTTGCAGTTCCTAGGCCAAACAGACCCTGCTCCACAATTCCACAAAAAATTTCTATGACAATCCCTACTTAAAGAAACCTACCACTTTAGACATTCTAACAGTGAGTGTGTGATCTGCAATAAAGAGAGCAAATAACTTTTTATAACTTAAACAAATTATTTCACAAGAAACAAAATTATCCAAAGAAAAATTACATGAAATCATTTCCCAAAACTAATGAGCTCTTTATGTATAATGAACTAATATCAATATTTGAACAAAGCTTACATTTGTGTAGTCGGGTACCCCGACGCAGGGAATTCCAATTTATTGTGTGGACGGTCATTGGTTGGTCTTCCCTGAGCTGGGAATGCCAGACGGAGGTTACTTCGACGCCCTGGAATAAAAAGAAAAAAAATTAAAGCAGAGCAAACAACGGATAATCTTGTTCATTATATTTCTTAACAATCAGACTTTGAGAAACACAAAATATTTTCTTAAAAGATGGTCAATTGCCTGGTAAAGATTTTACATACTTCATACTCTGACAGAAAAATGGCATATAAAACAAAATTTCAACACAGGATAGTTATACCCCTGAGCCAAGTTCAGTGCTACCCCATAGAGAAAGTACTGAAAAAAGAAAAAAAAAGAAAAAATCAGGCTCATAAAATGTAAAAATCATGTTTCCTAAAGAATCTGAACAAATATGAATAAAAATGCAGTTTCTTCGGTGAGACTATTTTTGACCAAATGCTGGGAGCTAGCACTTGGAAATGTGCAGTAGTACAACATTTCTGCTTTAAAAGAAACACTGTTGGAGTTTCTGCAGTGGACAGGAAGCTGGCCATGTCCAATAGGAAGGATCACAAGTCAAGAATTCTGTGATGTGTGCATCTTTTATGGGGATGAGACCAGGACAATTCTGAATGCTCTCTTCTGTGTAATTTGCAGCTTTGTTATCTTTGCTTTTGAGGTAGTGGATAAGCAAGCAGTTGTGGCATATCATAGTTTAGGGGAGGATTGAATAAATTGCTTGAATAGGATACTAAGGGATTTTTCCCCCAAATCTAGTACCAGCAGTATTCTGAGAGCTCTTACTCTATTCATGGTATTTGAGTTGTTCGTGGTGAGGGAAGCAAATGTCATGTGATACTCAGCATGACTGGAGTTTGTTGATTGGGGGATGAACCTTTAGTTTTATGGCAAGGGACAGGTTGAATAAATGTTTGTCTGAGGTTAAAATGTTAACTGGAGACTTGTGGGGACATAGATCTTCATGGATGGGTGAGTGTAGTGCATGATGTAATATGTTTGTTGTTACCTGCATTGCAATGATGTTGAGTCTAAAGACATCAGCATATGAGAAAACTTTCACCCTGTGGTCTGCAGGTGGTGACAGAGGTCATGTAGACAAGACTAAAGTGGGCTGATGAAAGAAATGCTCCCTAGGGAACTCTACTGTAGTGCTTAAAGATTTTGAAGATGAAGTCCTTGAGCTTGACTCTGGCTGGGCAGCCAGGTATGATGGGCTAACCAGTTCTTGTCTTAGTTGTGAGAGTTAGTGGGGCATCTTAGTGTGAAGATGTATCAGAGTAAAGTAACAATATTTAGTTGATATCTTTTATCATTAATTCTGCGCAGAGGGGTGGTTGGTTAAAGCACTGTCTTTTTCAAGTGAACAGCATGGGATATCACGCCCTAATAAAGCTATCTCGAGTAAATGCAAAAGGAAAAGAAACAAGATCTTAATCAAGGCTCTGCAGGTGCACGTAGACCCGACTCTTAAAGGAAGAAACATTCTATGAACTGACAAAAGAAGGAAGAAAATTTCACAGCTTAGCTGTATGAAGAAAGCAGGAGATATCATAACAACCAATCCTCAAGTGGCTGATCTTCACTTGTAGAGAAGTAAAGAGACGTGATGCCATGGGAATTAATGAGATGGTGAGGTGTAGTACTGGAGTGAGTGGGTCTAAAGATGAGATGAGGATCAGTTTTTAAGGAGTTTGGATACTAAAGATTGCAGTGATATAGGTTGGAAGGAGAAGGGAGATATTACATAATTTTGAGAGTTTCTGGATGGGTAATACACTGGCTAGCTTCCAAATGTTTGAGATTTTAATGTGTTAGTCACAGAAATGGTATGGGTAATACCGAGGACTTCAACTGACATATTAAGTCATATTTGGTCCTGCAGCAGATAAGGTACTGGTTGTACATGGTGCTGCAGAAGACATGGCATTGGTTGTACTTGGCGCTGTAACAGACTGGTTGCAAGGTACTGCAGAAACCAAAGTACTGGGGATACCTGGTGCTGCAGCGGACATGGTACTGGTCGAACATGGTGCTGCAGCAGACAGAATGCAGGGCAAAACTGGCGCTGCAGCAGACACTACAATTCTTAACTGGTGTTACACCAGACATGGCAAGGAGTTGTATCTGGTGCAGCAACAAACATGTAATGGATCATACCTGGTGCTGTGCAAACATGGAAAAAGGTTGTTCCTGATGCAACAGCAGACGGGTAAAAGGTGGTACCTGGTACTACAAGAGACACAGTAAAAGGTAGTAGTACTTGGTGTGCACAAATGGAAAAAAAGGCTGTACTGGTGCAGAAGCAGACATAGTAAAGGGTCATACCTGGTATTGCAGCAAACATGGTAAAGGGTCGTACCTTGTGCTACAGCAGACACAGTAAAAGGGTCAT
>JAUUDZ010428476.1:0-13848 GCA_032361705.1 Panulirus versicolor
TCTCTCTCTCTCTCTCTCTCTCTCTCTCTCTCTCTCTCTCTCTCTCTCTCTCTCTCTCTCTCGTTTTATGTATAATCAAGGTAGTGCCAGGAACATATGAAAGAAAAGGCCTGATTTGCTTGCATTCATTTTCTAGCTATTGTGTAATACACCAAAGCCACAACCTCTTATCTACAACCAGGCCTCCCAGACCTTACTGTGGTTTTCCCCAGCTGCTTCACATGTCATGGTTCAGGCCATTGACAGCATGTCACCCCATTTGTACCATATTGCTTCAATTCACTTTATCCCATGCACACCTTTCATCTTCATGCATGTTTAGGCCCTAAGCACTCAAAATGTTTTCCCCTTCCCCTTCTATCTTCCCCATCTGACACATGTATCCTTTTTGTCAGCCTTTCCTCACTTGTACTCCTCATAAGTCTAAACCATTTCAGCACACCCCATTCAACTCTCCCAGTCATGCTCTTTTTATTACCACACCTCTATCATTACCTTTTATTACTTACTTGATTGACCCTCCTCACACCACATACTGTCCTCAGACATTTCATTTCTGATATATCCACCCTCCTTTGCATATTCTCATCTATAGCCCATGCTTTGGACTACTGCTACCTTCAAACATACTAATTTTTGCTCTTCCAGATAACATCTCTTTCTACACATTCTTCAGTGCTAGTGCTCCCAGAACCTTCACCCCCTCACCCGATTTATGATTCACTTCTGCTTCCATGGTTCCATTTACTGCCATGTTCACTTCCAGATATCTAAAATGCTTCACATCCACCAAATTTTTGCCATTCAAACTCCAACAAACCCACCCTCTCTTCTGCTAAACCTAATAACCATGATTTTATTTACCTTTACTCTCAACTTCCTCTTTTCATACACTAGCTTCTGAAGCCTCTCTCTCAAATCTACCACAAATGATATGTCATCAGCAAGCAAAAATGACTCATTTCCCAGACCCCCCTCACCCCCTACAGACTGTATACCTGCCCCTCTTTCCAAAACCCTTACTTTTGCTTCTCTCACCATCTCCATCCCAGAACAAATTGAACAACCAAGGTGACATCATACATCCATGCCACAGCCCACCTTCACCTGGAACCAATCACCCTTTTCTCTCCCATCTCGCACAATTGCTTTACACTTGATACAAACTTCCCACTGACACTGTATATTCATAACACCTTCCACAAAGCATCTCTATCAACCTTATTTTATGCTTTTTGATTATACATAAGTGCCACATTCACATCCTTCTGTTTCTCCAAGTGTTGCTCTCATGCATTCTTTATAGAACACACCTGAAACATACATCTTCATCCACTCCTGAAACCACATTGTTCCTCTGCAACTGATGCGCTGTACATGACTTCACCCTTTTAATCACCACTGTCACATTTGTCTTGGTAGGTACACTCATCAAACTTATTCCCCTCTAGTTCAAACACTCACTTTGTCCCTCTTGCTTTCTTGTGCTAAACAAATGCTTGTTAGCTGGAGTACTACCTATACCTTTTTCATATCATTTCTCGAGGCTTTTTGACATCTTTTATTGAACTGCTTCTCCCTGCTTCTTAGCCTTCCCACTTTGTTTGAGGTACCCATATTCCTACTCCTTCATTATGAATTGTACAGAACCATCCACCATAGTACCTTGGTTCCTGGTTACTAAACTCCACTTCACAATTTTCTCTTAACACAGATGTTGTTGAGCTTTGTATAGGTTCCATCGCTCCACAATCATACCTCCTCCTTGAATCTGGTCTCATCACTATTCTTTTTACATCTCCATGTACATCATAAGTATCAAACTTAAGCATTATATGATAATTTTCACTGGTTGGTGTTTATTAACATATAAGAATCTCAAAATCCATGCTATTGTGTGTGAAGATAAGCTCTTGTAATGATGATTTGTCAGTCCATCTGAACCCAGAATGTTCATTGATATACTGGTTTAAGAAATTTCCCTTCATTTATTTCAAGAACCTGCGGCTCCATGACTCCCCGTCTCTATGAGAATCATAATTCCCCAGTCTGTCTCACTGTAATTGAAATTCCCAATTATTAGTACTTTACCATCTCTTAAGAAATGCATGTTTTACTGCTTCACTTATCATCTGCATTGTTCCTTCATTTTTACCGCTAGATATTTGTTTCAGTTTGTTGAAATTCTTTGGACTATTATAAATCCTCCACACCAACATGAGTAGTTCAGCTCAAGGGTCATGGGTGTGGGTAGCCAGGTGGAATGGGGGCTTTGGAATATCAATAGAGATAGGTATCGGGCATGCTGGAGAGGTTCTGCAGTTGGAGACTATATCTGGAGAGGTATGTTGATTTTGATTATGTTATAGTCTGTACTTTGAAGTTGATTTTTATGGATTGTATATTTTGGGTGTTGTCATTGTCTGTGAACTGTTTTGTAGTGTCGCTGGTTTGGAGAAAGATATTTGATGGATGAGCATTGTGAGTCATCCTCCTTGTACTTGTTGTCTGTCGTTTCTTACCGTTGTGTAATTATAGGAAGATGGGAGGGTAGATCTAGATGTGAGCTTGTTTTCTTCAATGATCTAGATGTGAGCTTGTTTTCTTCAATGACTGTTATGTGGATTTAGTGTTCCCTGAGTTGGTTGAGTATTTTTGTGTGTTTCAGATGCCATTAGCATTGACTTGTAATATGTTTAGTTTGTCATAGGGGTTCTGTGGTGTAGAATGGTTTACTTTTGAAGTGTGAAAGTGTGTATCTGTGATTGTGTTTGTTGGGTGTTTGTGTTGGAAGTGATTGAAATTTTTAAAGAACTCTCCTACTACAGGCCCTCACAATATAACAAACAATGACATAGAGTAATGTGGTCCTCTTTCAGTCCAAGCACTTATACTCCTGGCTGCACAACAATATCCCCAACAACTGGAAACTTGCCAGCATAGTACCAATCCTAAAACCTTCAAAACCACTCAGCTCACCTGTCTCCTACTATCCTGTATTTCTTCTGTCCTCCCAAGAATTAGCTACTCTGCTAACTGGCATTATTAATGCTTCACTCAAACAATCTAAATACTCCACAGCTTGGAAGACAGCATATAACACTCCAATACCCATAACCACAAACCCATAGTCTCTTAATAACTTGCACCCAGTTGCAGTCACTCAAATCTACAGTCTAATTGTGAAAGTTTCATGTTTGACTGGGCCTGTGCTGACACTGCTGATTCAGTAGACCCACAACATTATGGAAACAAGAAGTGTTCCTCCACCACTCACTGTCTTGTCAGCATCCTAGTCTTCATATACTGCAACCTGGAGAAGTGCATGACTTTGGTGGCACTTGCCTTCATAGACTTCACTAAGGCTTTCAACTTGATGAACCAGAACATCATCATAAAGAAAGCCATCAACCTGGGACTACAATGATGTCTCATCCTGTGGCTGGTGGATTTCATGACTGGGCGACACGAAACTGTATGCTTTAGGGGAGCCATATCAACCTAACTACCCCAAACATGTGATGGACCATAGGACACCAAGATGGGTTAGCTCTGCTTCCTCATTTTTTGATGCCCTGAAGGACACTCACACTTACCACTGCTAGAAGTACGTAGATGACTCCACTTTTGGCATAGCTATGAACAACAACTCTCCTAACTTCAGTTCCTTCCATTACATCGTCAGCATACCTCAAAAGTGGACTAAAGCTAGTGATGTCACCATCAACCACACTAAGACTGTGATGATGCACATCAGCTTGGATGCAGACAACATCCTGCCCCCAACATTACACTACGCCCTAACACCATCTGCGTAATCGGAAATTTTAAACATCTTAGTGTCACTGTAGACGACAGTTTAAACTCCGGCCACTCTATCTCTGTGGATGTAGATAGATCAGTATCCCCCTTTTCTCCCTCAACGGCCGTGTCCCTCAAGGTTCTGTCCTGTTCCCAATTCTTTTTCTCCTTTTTTCAACGATTTCCTCTTCCACAAATAACCAAATGCCCTCATATGCTGATGCCTCATCACTGCATTCATCCACATCCTTTAGCTCTGCTCCTTCTTCTTTCGCTTGATCTGCATCTCGTCTTGACACAGCTTCCTCAATAAACTCAAACATGGACAGGATATGTCAGCAGAGCATATGAAACCTAGTAAAGTTTAATGCCTCCAAGACAGTTTTTACCCGTCTTTTTATTGAAAAGTCCTCACAACTCTTGTCTGTCCTTCAATGGTTCTGTAATTGATGCAGTGAGCATCCTTGGTATTACTGTAACAACCTCTCTTTCTTGGAAACCCCACATTACGGAAACAGCTAAGTCTACCCAAAAGAAATTAGGAGGCCTATTTAGATGTTGAAATCTCTCTCCTTATGAATAGTTATTCTGTTTATACAAAGGAGTGATTTGTCTTTGTATGGGGTATTTTTCTCACACTTGGGGTACTTCTAGCTCTGCATCCTTACTTGATAGAGTTGAGTCAAAAGTGGTTTAACTTACAAAATGTGCCAGGCTAACTTCCAAGCTTGACCCTTTTGCCCTATGCTGCAGTGTTGGTTCTTTTTCCCTCATCTGTCGGTATTATTCTGGTCTTTGCTTCCGAGAGCTGGCTGCTTGTGTTCCCCACTACTAGGTAGGCCACACAATACTCAGCAAGCTGCTGTGTCACATGATATTGAGAAGCATTTGGCAACTCAAGGGTGGCCATTTTGGTAACTTTTTCTTTTTTGTGGTTCTGGAACTCTCTACTTGCTGATGTCTTTCCCAATAACTATGACCTTGCACATTTTAAAAGACAGGTTTTTCACTTACTCCAAAATTCTTAAATGTTTTCTCCTGTCTTTTCTTCTTCACTTTTGTTTTCCTGTGTGGACTTTTGTTTGTGACTGGAGCCTCCAGTGTTAAAACCTCCCAGTTCTGTAATATCTATTATAGAAGAAGTTGGTTGGAACATTATTTTGACTCATTGAGTTGAAGTTTTTGATTGGAGCATTAAATAGGGGCCTCTAGAAACTGTGCTAGAATTGCCCTCTGTCAGTGGCCTATTAAGGGTAAGGCACTAAAGGCAGGAAAGTGGCATTAGAGTTTCACCATTTATGAAGACTTTTCCCATGACCACCTCGTTGAGGGAGTTCCCAGTGGGTGCAAGTATTAGAGATATAGATAGATAGATAGATAGATTTTCAGCTGAATGGCTGCCTAAATCCAATAAACCATTATTTAGTTATTTATTGAAACTCTTTAAAGAAATGATCCACAGTAGAATTCTGTCTGTATCGCTGATGCCCATTCCCTGCAGGAATTCACATCAAGGGGTTTCCACAGCACAAGAGTCTCCAATTATCCCTGTCCTTACATGCCTCCCTTGCATACATCATTCCACACATTCTTCCTGTTTCTCTCCCACCAATTTTCCTCCACCCTGTTTTCCCATGTCATAGGTGGTCTTCCTCTCACACTAACCCCTTTAATTGTACTGTCATAAAGTCTCCTTGTAAACTTCCAGCTTACATTTTTTCCACATGCCCAAACCACCTCAAAGTCTTATGTTTTACTCATTCTACAACTCCACAATTCATTCCCTTCGCATTCCTTGCCATAGCACATCTCTCATACACTCTCTCATTTCTTTCTTCATTCCATCTAGTCACACTGCATACTCTTCTCAAATAGCTCATTTCCACATCGTGGATTCTTGACCTCTGTGCCTCATTCCACATCCATGTTTTGGCTGCATAGATCAGGGTTGGGAGGACTATGCTCTCTTAATCCTTCTTCACTTCCATACTTACATCTCTACCCTTCATTATTCTGTTAAGGGACCCAACGACTCTTCTACCCTGTGTTGCTCTCTCCCATATCTCCTTCCAATTCCCTCACTTCTTTCAGCCTTTTTCCCCCATATTCACTGCACAATTTAGTACACTTTCTTTTATCACTCTATATGGTTTCACAAAATCTATACTTTCACTCCATTTCCTTTCAGACTCCATTACTTTTACTTGCATTTACCTTCAAATTCCTTTGCTTACACACATTATGAAATACACTTACAACCTTCTGCAGCTCCTCTTCACTCTCTGCAAGCAACACAGTATCATCCGCAAACAGGCTTGCCACTTGCCACCAAATGTCAGTGCCACACTCCATCTCAGTACCTTTTTTCCCTAGTTTTACTTTCATCTCTCTTATCACTCCATCCATATGTATATATATTAAAAAGCCAAGGGAAAATCATACAGCCCTGCCTCGCATCTACATGTATCCCAAAACTTTAGCTCAGCTAACCATCCACTCTTACACATGCATTTGCTCCTCTGTAGAAGGCTTTTACACAATCCAACAGTTTCCCCCTAACACATGCATTTGCTCCTCTATAGAAGGCTTTAACACCATCCATCAGTCCACTCCTCCAGCAACATTAGGTATATTTTCCCTAATACAGTTAAGGCTCAAGACACTGTGTGGACTAATATACTTTCAGACATATCAATCTTTGCCATTAAAGACATTAATTTTCCCTCCGTCTTGCTCCTTACTGCATGTGGGACCTTAAAACCATCTTCCACCTAGTCATTCACTTTAGCTCCCTGTAGTTCCATTGCTGCTTTGTCCACTCCTGGGCACTTAAAGCAACCCATTTCTTTCATATCCACCCCATTGAAACGTGCAATCAAATCATCATATCTCATCTCCCTATGCACCTTATCATACTTTTTCACGTTTTCTCTTCTTTCTTATTTCACACAGTATTCAAAACACTGTCATTATCTCGTAAACTTTCTAGAGTCTATCAACAGAGCTGTGTCATCTGGAAACTACAACTGATTCACCTCCCAATGCTCCTCCCTACCACAACATACTAAAGAGCCACTTCTTTGCTAAAAGTCACCCATATTTACCTCCCTCACCACCTGTCCATTAATAGCCTAACATCAGACATCTTTGATGCAGACTCTTCTTCGCTCTTGTTCTTAATCACACCTTAAAATTCATATCTAAAGCCAGATTTATTTTTCTTGCAGAAGTAGGACGAGGGTTAGTGGTGTCGAAAGACATCACTCCACAGTTGGTGTGTGTTCTAAGAATAAATGAGTCACCTGAAGTTACAGAAACATGCCTAGAACTTGTTACCAACTTGGCTGAGACAGGTAGCAACATAATTCTTTGTATAGCATGTATCATGTGCTTGCTAAATTTTAAAGGCAAAATTTCTTGTGTTTGAAAAGTTTTGAGTCATGATCATTGCAAAGGGGTCATATTCTTGAAGTGTATTGTTTTGATGTCACTTTCCTTTTTCTCTTACATATATTAATGACTGGACATAAGGTATTGATGTTTGCTCATTGTTTATGAATTTCCCAGAATGTGTAAAGACTCAGGTTGCTCAAGGGGGTGTGTGTGAAGCTGTGATGGAAGTGGTAAGGCGTCACCGAGACAACCCCAGTTGTGATCTTTCACCACCCATAATCAAGACTGCCACTGATCTCATAGTCCTTATTCTAGTGGGAGGTAAGTGGAGTTCACTGTCTGCATTTTAGCACTCCTGAAATGTGGAGGAAGCTTAGATCATTATTCATCCAAAACTGCAATAAAATTGGTTATTCCTGATGATATGTCAACAAAAAATATGCAAGAAAGTGTGAATAAGAAAGCAACGCGTGCCAGAATTAGGGTGATGTTAATCATTTGCTGTGACTTTGGTGTAAAAAGAAAATTAGTGTAGGAATTCAATATAGGAAAACTGGGGTTTTCCATTTTTCTTGAGACTGTGTATATGCTCACTAATATGAAAGTAATTCGTATGATTGGAAAAGTTTTTAGCTGTTTATTCATTAAGTCATGCAGATTAACATGGAAAAGATTATTAAACATTATCACAGGACTGGCCCTTCTTGCCCAAAATATAACTTTCAAATTGAGGACATGGAACACTAACTCCTCTGTTGTCTGGCACTCACCTCACAGAGGCATACACAAAACTTCATTATGCTTCATGACCTGCTGTCCTGCCTCATGAATTAGCCAGCTTCATGAGTTCCACCCTACCAGATACATAGCCAACTGAAACCACCCTCACCAGACATATACAAGACACACTTTCTCATCAGTGCTGTAGACACCACCCTATCCTTAAAGCATTACAAATGCTGATACCTATGGTGCAACAATCACAATGAAGACACTAAAGACTTACAACTCACTTGCCCTGCACTCCTGCACATAGACACATACACAGTATCTCCACACTTTGTGACTTGTGATTCTGCCTTGTGAACATGACTGGCTTCCTGAGTGCTGCAGGAGCTGCGTAAAGGATAGAAGGAGGGTAAGGTAAGTGCTGCGGGAGACTTGGAAGGGGATTCCAGGAGAGGAAAGTAAACACCAAACTACTGAGTATCTTCAGTTGGTTCATATTTTCATGAATGTTGTATTACATATTATTCATAAGGTAGCTCATCAAGAAGAAATCATGGGCATTTAGACTGGGTGAATATGGTAACCATGAAATGCCATCTTATTGAGAAACTGGCTTGTTAGGAGAATGTTGTCCATTTTCTTTTAGGATTATGTCAAGATAGCTTACCTGAAAATGGGATCTCACTGAAAGGCAGCATAACTCAGGGAATTTATAAGATCTTAGTGGCCCCATTTCAAGCTCCAGTGAACAGGTGCAAGAGTAATGTAAATTTTTATGTAAGTTAAAAGAGAAGACATGAGGAAAAAAAAATTTCTTCCTAGTGAATTTGCATGAATTGGTGAATAATTAAATATTTTTACATTTGTGTTGACTGGGACTCATCCAAATAAGCATTTACATGGTTATAGGATGAATGGAACACCCTGTATATGAATGAAAAGAATGATTAGTAACCTAGGGTAAAAAGAATGATTAGTAACCTAGGGAAAATGCACCTGTGATTTTGTTAACAAAACAAGGATTGATTATAGAGTATTTCTATTTCTTGTGAAAGTGTTAGAAGGCATCAGAAAATGTAGAAAGTCATAGTACACATTGCTTAGTTGTGGTGTGAGTTTGAACAGAGAAAAATTGGAGGAAGTGAAATGATTAATTACCTAAAAGTGGATGTGGCAGCGAATGGAACCATGTAAGCAAAAGTGAGTCATTGGGAGGTTGAGGGGGTGAATGTTTTGGGAGAATTAAGGAATGTGTGGAAAGATAGGTCGTTATCTTTGTGAAAATGGGTATGCTTGAAGGCACCGCAGCCACAACGTTGCTATGTGGGTGTGAAGCATGGACAATAGATGAGAATAAATGGAAGAGGGTGGATGTGTTGGATATGATATGTTTTAGTATGATATGTGGTTTGAGGAGGGTTAATCAAGTAAGTAATGATGGGGTTTGAGAGAAAAGTGATAATAAGAAGATTGTGGTTGAGAGAGCTGAAGAGGATGTGCTGAAATGGCTTGGACATGGAAAGAGAATAAGTGACAAGAGTTTGATAAAGAGGATAGATTTGTCAGAAGTGGAGAGGACTAGGAGAAGAGGAGACCAAATTGGAGATGGCAAGATTGAGTGAAAAGAATTTGATTGCTCAGAGCCTGAACATGCTGGAAGATAAAAGTCATTTATAGGATAGGGTGAATTTGAGTGATGTGGTACACAAGGGTTGATGTGAAGTGACATGAAAGCAAAACTAGGGAAAGGGGGTGCAGAGATGGAATGTGGTGGTGAGGTATGGTGGCTAGTTACAAACCTGTTTGCAGATGCTACTGTTTTATTTGCTGAGAGTGACACAGAAGGTATTTAGTGTGTATTATGATATAAGTGTAGGGCCTGTAGGCAATTCAAGGTATGTGTGAGTAAAAGTAAAGTAATGGTGTTTGAAAGGAAACAGAGTGAAAGTATAGACTTCGCAAAACCCTCTAGAGTGAAAGAAGAAAGTGCACCAAACTGTGTTATAGGTATGGGGGGAGAAAGACTGGAAAGGTGACAGAATTTAAGTAATTAGGAGTTATCTTGGGTAAGTTTGGTGATATAGAAGGAGACACAATGGAGAGAGCTGTACTTAGTAGAATAATGAAGGGTAAAGATGTGATTATGGAGGGGGAGAAAGGATTAAAGGGCAGCACAGTTCTCCCTACCCTGGCTATGCAGCCAAAACATAGACTTGGAATTAGGCACAGAGGTCAAGAATCCAAGATCTGGAAATGAACTATTTGAGAGGAGCATTTGGTATGACTAGATGGAATGAAGAAAGAAATGAGGGGGTATATGAGAGTTGTGCTCTATGCTTGGAATGCAAAGGGAATGAATTGTGGAGTGGTATTGTGGGTGAAATGTAATACTTTGAGATGGTTTTGACATATGGAAAGAATGTAAGGCAGGTAGTCTGCAAGGAATGTGTATGATAGTACAATTAAAGGGGTTGAGGTGAGAGGAAGACCACCCGTGAGTATGGGAAATAGAGTGAAAGAGTTATGGAAGGAGAGAAATGGTGGAAGAATGTATGGAATAGTGTATGTGAGGGAGGCATATAAGGGCAGAAAGAAGTGGAGACTTTTGCCCTGGCCACCTTCTTTATGTGAGTTCCTGAAGGGAATGGCATCAGAGATATAGATAGATAAATAGGGTACGATACCTTCCCAGCCTACAGCTTAGCATACATATGATGTGTTTATGTCTATTATTGCAGGTCCAGGGACAAGAGAGATATCGATGTTATTCGAGAAAACCATCAATTTTTGTGGGACAGTAAAGAGGCCCCTGACACATGGGAGAAGCAGTTAGCCAAGAAATATTTTGATAAACTCTTCAAAGAATATTGCATTTGTGACCTTTCACATTATAAAGAAAATAAGGTATGTTTCATCATTTATTCCTCTAACTCATGGAAACCTGAATCTTGTTGAGAGTGATTGAAAAGTAATGTTGGTTATGTCCACTAAAGATAATGAAAAACTGATAGTCAGTATAAGTGACGACATAGCATGTCAATTTAAAGTTTGTAAAGCTGATTGATGCTTTTGTATGGAGTAAAACATCTTTTGCTGGCAGAAACTTAAGTTCTTTTTCTGGTAGAAGTTTAAGTTAGCCTATATTTCACTTACCTGGAAATAATGTTAACAGTATAGGGATTCCTTTTCCTGTTAATGCTCTGTCTTTTGGCAAATTTTACACTCCACCCCAACCAAATGAAATGAAAGAACTGATAGTCAATGGTAATGCAGTCTGAACATTGTAAATGCAAAGCTGATGGATGGCTTTGCAATGAGTAAAACATTGTTTTCTGGTAGTAGTTCATATTAGGATATTTTACTTGTCAAAGAATATTGTGGTAGAAGTAAAGAAACTTCTTTTCCTGTTGATATTCTTTCTTAGGCAAATTGCCCTATGCATCCCATTTAAAAGTTTACCAGACTTTCCAAATGTCAGCACTATTTTTCATAGACAGCTGTATCTCAGTTCCCTGCCTTTTATCATTTACCCATTTTTTTGTTTATCATTTACCCATTTTTTTGCTTGCTTCAGTTCCATTTTTTTGTACACGTTTGCTTGCTTCAGTTCTATCCCTTTGTTCATACTTGGTAAGAGATCTGTCATGCATATTACATTTGATATATGCAAAATTAGCTGTTCACTGCTTTACGCTAAATAACAAGCAGAAATTTTGAAAATGCTTTCAGCAGCCAGTGTTAGATCTTTTAACAATGGGATTGTGGAGATATGCCATCCTGCTAAGAGTACAAAAAATGGTTTAAATGACACAGATGGGTGATCAGAAAGATCCCTGTTTAGACAGAAAAGCTGGAAGTATAAAAGGCTGATTAGACATACAGACAGATGGGTATATAAATATTTGTTCATACTGACAACCCTGACTGACAGAAAAGGAAATGCAAAGAAAGATACATCTGGAATCACAGAGACTGAAAACCAGACACATACAACTGGGAAAGATACATTTGAAAATATATGAGGACTCATATAATGGCATACATAAAAGCATACTATAATCATGTCATTAACTCTTTGTAGGTGGGTATGCGGTGGAGGATTGAACGAGAAGTACTGGAAGGCAAGGGACAGTTTTCCTGTGGGGAAAAGAGATGTAAGGAGAAGGAAGGCTTGCGCACATGGGAGATGAACTTCAGCTATGTAGAACAAAGTGTCAAGAAGAATGCCCTTGTGAAGCTGAGTTAGTGTTATCTTTTATATGTTATTAATGTACTAGTGTAGTTAGTATAGTACATCTTTTTCTTCAGGGTTTCTGAAAACAAGATGTTTCTTGATGTAGTGCAGAAAGTAAAATCATGATTGCTTTATGCAGACAGAATTCTTTGCAAGTTCAATTGATTTACACTTCTTAAGTAGGCATATATAATGTTGCTCGTGATTTTTTATTCCTAATCGTGGCAATGGCATTACAATCTACTAAGCCAGAGTTATTAAAAGATATCAGTGGATTAATTAGACCAAGTTTTACATTCTTTCTCATGGATGTTTTACACCCATTCCCCATTTGATAGAAGAGTTGACTATTAAGCAGAATTCTGGAAAGTGAAACCCTTTTTACCATTCTTTCTTTCTTTCACTCATACTTGATTGCAGTTTCCCACACTAGTAAGATAATGCAAGGGACAGATGATGAAAGGTCCACATTCACTCACATCCATTCTCTAGCTGTCATGTGTAATGCACCAGAGCCACAGCTCCCTATCCTACAACCATGCCCAAAAGGACTTTCCATAATTTATCCTGCCTGCTTCACATACCTTGGTTGTTCATTGACAGCACTTTGACCCATGTACACAGCATCATTCCATTTCACTCTATCCTGTACACACCTTTCACCCTCTTGTATGTTCAGGCCCCAATCACTCAAAATCGTTTTCATTCTTTCCTTTCATCTCCACTTTGGTCTTCCCCTTCTCCTTGTTCCCTCCATTTCTAACACACAAATCCTTTTTGTCGACCTTTCTTAATTCATTCTCTCCATATGTCTGAATATTTACCGCACGCTTTTCTGCTTTCTTAACTACATTTTTTTTTTTTTCATTAACACTTATCTTTCTTATCCTTTCATTACTTCGCGATTAAACCATCTTACACCACATGTTGTTTACAAACATTTAATTTCAATGTTGTTTGGCCCCACAATATTCACGTTATCCTTAACAAACGCATCTTCACCTCCGCCCTCGACATATCTAATATCATTTCACCCATGACAAACCCATTATCTTCACTACACCCTCGACACCACTGGCCTTTGGTCTGATCCCCATGAGTCAGGTCAGAGACATCAGTAACGTTGCTGATTTTGTGAAGAAAAGAAAAATTAAAAAAGAATTACCAGAAAAGAAGAAGCAGAGGAAAAGGGAAAGATCTGCTCCCATCCCACGGAGGAAGACATTCAAATAGATGATTATGGTCTGAGACGTGGGAAGGAGAACGGAACTTTGTTGATTTAGAGGGAAAGATTGCCGGTATGAGGAACAGTTTTCGGTTTTAGATGAACCAGGAGGTGTGCCAGGGTAAACTCATGAAAGAAAACGTTTAATGCAGGGAGGGGAGTTCACATGGGTTGTAGGGAGATTATCATCAAAGACAACTCACTAAGGGGAGAGAGTGGGGTTGTAAATTGAGCCCCTGCGTCTGAAGAGAAAGGTATAATAATTTAACGAGCCACTATTGATGGAAGGTGATAAGTTATGATAGTTATGTGAGTTTCTCTGTCTGACGGGGTGACATCTTCAGGAGCAGGTCTTCTGCTTGAGTGAGACGACTCTGCCTTTATGGAAAATGGGTCGGCTAAGGACAAGAATAAACTGTATCAGTGAAAAATGAACCAGTAGCTGTTTCAGCGGTATGACACTATA
>JAUUDZ010428487.1:2276-13847 GCA_032361705.1 Panulirus versicolor
TTAACCAGCTTTATTGTAAAATTCTGTAGTTTCTTTTTACCTTACATTTAAGATTCTTTAATTCATGGATTGATTCATCCAAACTTTCAATGAACTTTTTGGCAATCTATATCTTCTTTTAAATCTACTGAACTGACCATGACTTGCACGCTGTGAAATTCTTGATGTAATCATATCCCACTGGCTCCTTCTAAGTCTCAAAAAGACTTCTAGCCTTTGCCTCAAGGACCTTGAGTCTCCAAACTCTACTGTTATGTGGCTCAAAATCTGTCTCCATACTACCACACTTGTCCTCTGTTTTGCCTATTGCTCTCCTAATTCTACAAATTTTATATCCTTCGACTATCTAAACTCCTGCCATGAGACTGTGACATCCTCTCTCCTCTCACCTACAAGCCGAGATCCTCTACCTTGGGGATTTCAACGTTCACCATGGACAATGGTTGAATTCCTCCAGTATGGATGGTGGAGGGATCAAAGCCCTTACATTCTCCATGCTCAATGATTTAGAGCAAATTATCTCCCATCCTATCAACATACCTGACCACTGGGACCACTTCCCTAACATTCTAGATTTGTTTTTCACCTCTAGTCCATTTCACTGTAAATACACAATCTCACCCCAATTACTAGAAGAGCCTTGTGGTATCCATGTTGGAAAAGATCACAACTGAACATGTGATCAAATCATCAGGGGAGATACAAGAAAGAAGAATAACAATTTATATACAAGGAAGAGATGTAGCTAGGACGACATTTGGTAAACAAGTGACTACCAAATGGATTTTCCCCCCTTCATTACTGCTTTCTCCAAATTGTTAATTAAGGCTCTTAGACCAAAGTTAAGATTTGGATTCCTTAAGAGATGCTTTGATGAACAAGTGATGCCAAGACCTATCCTAACCCAAGGATTGTTGCAGTTGTCTGGCCAACCATCTGACAATTTTCAAAATAGTATTTTGAAGAAACAATGAACCAAAAAAGATTTAAAGGGAGGAGGCCTTTTGCATTTCAAGAGAGAAGAAACATGCTTTCCAAAGGTTATACCAACACAATGGAAGAACTGTATGTTGGACTACTGCTGTGATATATTCAGAAATAATCGGAATAGACTTCAAAGGAAACTAAACTGTAAGTTAGACCATCTCGTTGAAAACAATGATTGTACTAAGAATACAAACCCTTCCTTTATGATAAGCCTGTCCAATAAACAACTGGGAAAGGATTCTTTGTATACCCTAGGGTACGGATTACGTTTTATGTGCTCTAACAAGAAAGTCAACCGTGTTGACATCACAGTCTTTCTGTAATTTAGATAAGTACAGTAAATCATCTCATGATGAAATCAACATCTGCAAAGGTTTAGTATATGCCAGTTTCTCAAAAACAGTGGATCTTAATTGCCCCAAAAGGTTTATACGATATATTAACAATTTAAAAAAAAAAGAGGATACTAAAGCAAATAAGGCTAACACAGTTGAGATTGTGAACAAAAAATAATTATTCATCTAAAATGAATGATCTTTAAGTGTTTACACAACATGCTTTCAACTCAGTAAGAATCCCCTAGCAGCATTAATTCTCATTTCATTAAAGAACTGAAGAGGCTGATGAAAGGTAATGGTTCTCTTATCAAAAGTCTGTCATGTATGTCCCCTTTTTTGCCATACTTGTATAAACTTATCAAAACACTATTGATTTAATTATGATACTTTGTTGCTGTCTCCTGCATTAGCACAAGGAAACGGATGAAAGAATGGCCCAACCCACCAATATACACACGTATATACATACATGCCCACACACGCACATATACATACCTATACAATTCAACATATATTTATTTATTTTGCTTTGTTGCTGTCTCCCACGTTAGCAAGGTAGCACAAGGAAACAGACGAAAGAATGGCCCAACCCACCCACATACACATGTATATACACTTTTATCTCTATGTATTGGGTAGATAGTTGAAATAAATTGATTAAATGCACGTTTTATTTCAGCTGTTGTCTCTACATTTATGTGCGTCTAAGTGAGCATGTGTTAACTGCTGAGGATACTGGTTCATTTTTGAGCACCACATTTGGTTCTTGTCTGGTGCAGGCAAAACGCAACTTTGACCGGTTTATGAATTCACAGCTTCAGTCCATACAAGAATGTCGAGTTACAAGAAAGAAGTGTGGCATAATTCCATTTATTACTAACTTTGAGGTAAGGAAAAAAATTAAGTTTGAAATATTGTCTTTATAAGCTACAACTATGCAAATACATGGTCAGTAGGTGCCAACTGTTGCAGTGAAGATAATGGATACTTTCCATGCCCTAAGACTTTTGAATGTGACTGAGAATGAATAATGACAATGTGATATAGAGGGGCCAACATGCTCTTAGTGGGCTGAACCAAGGCATATAAAGCAGCTAGGGGAAACCATGGAAAGAGCTTTGGGTCTTTGTTGGGGATGGGGGCATTGCACATGACAGTTTGAGAATGGATGTGAGCATTTATGTGCCATTTTACTATTAGAAAATGGCTTATATGATGATAGCATATAGTTTTGAATTATGCTGAAAAGTAGACTCCTTGCCATTGATATTAAAGATTAATTAATGTAACATTTTCAGGAATTTGCCAAAACAGCAGAAAGTGTATTCAAGAAGAGTGAGCGTCGAGCAGATCTAGACAAATGGTACATTCGATTAGTGTCAGCAATGTTTGAGTACATTCCAGTTGTAGCTAGTGAACACCAGAGGACACCACCAGAAGTGATAAAAATGGGTTAGTGAATGCTTATCTTTTGAAATCATATGAAGTATACACAGTTAGTGTGTACAAACTTATGTTGATAGTTCATTTACAGATTAATAATATGCCACACATCAGTAATAATCCCCCATTATTTCCCATTACAATGCCTTACTCTATCTCAGGTTCAGCTCACGTCATTCATATTCATAAGACTATCTTTACTCATCCATTCCTTCTAAATGTCCTCTCCTTCTCCATAGTTTTTTTTTCTTTTTTTTTTGAGGGGGTTATGACTGTCTCCTTTATAATGCTTTACTTCTTTATTTATTTTTTTTCCCAATGTACAATATATCAGTAAGGGTGGACATAGGTACTGGCAGAGCCACATTGCCTTTTACAAACATGTTCTTTAAGGACTTAGTTCCTCAAAGGCTGGAGTTGAGGCCACTCTTTGAATGCAGTCCTGGAAATTTAAGATAGCCTTGCACATCATAGTAAATACTTTGTATGACATTGCTACTCTCTGGAATAGGAAATTTAGACTAAAGATAGATGAATGTACCACAGCAGCTGTAATGAAAGTTTTCTTCCCTTCACCTAGAAAACAAAGTGTGATTTGTTCTTGAAAAAAAAAAGGTTCTACATCCCAAGGTTTGGATGATGAGAACAGGGACTTGGAGGATAAGGTTTCAGCAGGAAAAATATGAAAAGAAAGTACAATATTGTGCTGGGAGACCTAAAATCATTCACTACTTTCAAAAAAGTGAGACACTGAAATTAGGAAAAGGTTAAGTGATAACTACCCGTAAACTACAGAATATTATTGGCAGTATTTACCTAATATGTAAATATGAAAACATCATCCATGGATTACTACTAAGAAACAAGAAACAATGTGGCTGTGAGTTGGTTGAGAAAATTGCTTGATGCTTTAGGCAGTACAGTACATAATTATTGGAGGACAAGGTGTAGTAACCTTATGCTGATTATGGAACAAGCTTTCATAGACAGAGACTACTTTGTCTGTTTTACCAGACTCTTGGGAGACCCTCTAGATGTGAATGAAACTGTTTGTGCTTAGAGGATTTATGAATATGATGAATATTTCTGAAAGATGGATCAACAGAAGGAGCCAAGCAGGGAGTGTTGATCTTCCTCAAAGGCTGAGGCTGGGGGGGGTGTGAATATGTGTAGGTGTAACCAAGATAAAAAGAAAGGAGAGATAGTAAGGTTTTTTGAAGAAAGGAACCTGGAACATTCTACCTCTGAGTGAAACAAAGCGCAAGGCTAAAGGAAAATAAAGGTTCCGGCTAAGGAGCAAATTCAGGAGTTAGTGTGAGGGCAAGAACTGGGGAAGGGGTAGTGCTACTGCTGAAGCAGGAGTTATAGAAATGTGTGAAAGAGTGTAAGGAAGTGAGATCCAGACTGACATGGGTGAAAACGAGTGTGCACAGAAAGAATAATAGCTTTTAGTTTTCAAAACTAACCTTTATAAGGGATTTTTTTTCTTTTTCCACCAGAGAACTACCATGTGCTACACCAGCTGATGTTCCAGCTCAAACTTCCAGGAATGGATGCACAGAAGAAAGAAGCCAAGCAGCGCTATCAGGAAGCTCTTGGTGCCTATGTTACTCAGTATTTTGGCAGACCTCTTGAGAAACTCAATGTAAGTTATAAAGCATATATTTTGTTAAAGTTTGTTATTCTTGCTTTTCATGCTTATGACAGTGATATTAGAATTAGTTTATATAACAAGTATAGTAAGACTATAATTCTCATGAAGTGTAAACCTATAACTTTTTACTTTGGCTGCAGCAATTTTTTGATGGTGTGACAGCCAAGGTTGCCAGTGGAGTGAAGGAGTCAGAAGTTGGTTATCAGTTGGCCTTCAGTAAACAAGAACTCCGCAAAGTTATCAGGTAAACTATAAACAGTATTTGATGTAAATTAATATTATGTAACCTACTCATTTTCAGCATGTTGCTAATGCTACATAAAACATGGAATAAGATGCAAGATGTCTTTTTAACATTTCAGTTACCTCACATGCTTGTACCTTTTCTCATACTCTTTCCTCACTCTCATACCATCTTTTCAACCCTTGGTTCCTATTTTCATGTATTACCACCTGTCCTCCTTATTCATGCTACAGGATGATTTCATTTGTCTGAAATCCATTAACTGAAAAGTGTGGGTAACTAAAATTGAGACATAACTCTCAGTTTGGAAGGAAATCCTGCCTTCCATATTTGGGTTGAACCAAACTCAACTAAGAGTGAATGCAATATGTTAATGTTTTTTTAGTTCAACATGTGGCTACTGCTTGGCATTAGTGGGTGGTTATTTATACCCAGTGGACCAGCTGGACCTTGTACTGACATTTCTTCCTGGTACTTGACTGTACTAGCCCCTTATAATATCTTTAACCTCTAGATGGGACACTGATTAATTTGGTCAGAAAAGGAAGTGTGTTGTATTTAATGGTCCAAGAAAAGTAGAATTGATTCACTAAATAGAGGGAACAGAGTGATTCAGGGAGGGCAAGAGAGAAAGAAGTTTATGTTTAACTCATGAATTGACCTGTGAAAGATACATGAAACTATATTATAAATTGATGAATTTTAATCCTTGATTTGATAGAGAGTACCCTGGGAAGGAAGTGAAAAGAGGTTTGGACCAGCTTTACAAGAAAGTGGAGAAACATTTGTCTGAAGAGGGTAACTTACTTCAGGTAAGTTCTTTTCTTTTCTCGTGTAAGATTTTTTAGATTTGATGATTTTTTCTGTTGTAAAGAAAGCTGTTTAGTTTCATACATATCAGCTGTTGATTATCTCCTGTAAGTTGCAATGCCTGATTATATAATTTCATCAGCCTGTAAATATTGCTGCAGATTTAGATTTATATAAATCTTGTCTTAGATCAGCTGGTTTGATATTGTCAGCTGACTCTTTTGGGATAGTTTGCTTTGGGGAGGATGATGAAAAGCAGGGTTGACTGTGCACTGATTGCTACAAGTCAAGTATTAAATGAACTATGGAGAAGGGCTAAAAACAAAAAAAAAAGAAAAGGAAAAAAAATATAATTTGAAGGTTTTGGAAAGTGAAAAACCTTCTATGGAAAGGGAGGAAGGTCATAGCTATTAGGGAAGACATGAGATGGTAAAGATCTTCAAGGCTTATCAGTGTAGGGACAGAAACAGACATCACGATGGCTCACCCTTGGGGTGCCAATGGCCACACAGGAGTCATGTGTTGTAGTTTCTCGCTATATCTCAAGAAAATGACAGTAAAAAAAAAGAAAATAAGACATCATTATATAAGTATGGTCTTAGTCTTACAACTAGCCAGTTTCTTAACACTCATTTCACTAAACTGATGGATTTAAGCTAACATTAAGCACAGTAGTAGAGGTAATCATACTAGTAGTAATACAGTAGTAATAGTAGTTATAGGGCAGTTGTAGAAGTAGTACTAGCACTACTAGTAGTAGCAGTAATTGTTTTTGTTCTGAAGGTGGTGGTGGTAGTTGTAGTTATAGTAGTGATGATGATGGTAGCAGTGGTGGTAGTGGTCAGTTCTGTTAGCAATAGTAAGCTAAGAGCTGTATACACACCAGTGTATGTCAAATATCACCACACCATTCCTCCCAAACAGCAGTCTGCCATTCGAATTATCACTAGAACTTAATTCCTGCTTTGTGCAAAGAGGCAGTGAGATTAAACGAACTTATTTTGGAGTTTGTTCATACTGAATGACCCTTAGAGATGCCCTGACAAAACTAAACTATTTACTTGAAACTAGTTTACATGTAGGTCACCTGCAGATTAACTGAATAATACCGTTTTCATCCCTTCCTATTCTCTACTAAAAGCTAGCAGGTTTAAGCCATTTACCTCTTAGAGAAATTATGATTTGATACAGGAGATTTAATATTTATCTGTTGAGCCTGATACCAGAAATCTAAAGAAAAAACCTGTTCTTTCCACTCCATACTCCTAAATGGAAATAGCATTGGTTCATGTGCTGGCCTCTATAGGCTTCTTTAGTGCATGTATTATGGTGTTTCATGTGCTATGTCGGTTCTTATACTATTTTCTTTTATTGCTGCTAAAGAAAATTACATAGATACCATATTTACAGAAATTCATGTCATTAGAAGAAAAGGTTTCTGTATCAGAGTACAATAATGTATCTTTTGACCAATGAATTAACGGATACTAGCAAGTCTTTCAAAGAGATTTATTGAGATGCACAAGCAAATTTTACATTTTGTAGGTTGTGTGGCGTGCCATGCAGGAAGAATTCATCCGGCAGTACAAGTTGATAGAAGATCTCATCCATCGTTGTTATCCAGGGGCTATGATCAACCTTGAATTTTCTATTGATGACATTCTAAACTATTTTTCTGACATTGCACAGTCCCATTAAATGGAAGTTGTTATTGAATCCTAATTGTTTATAAATCATAAATTCTATCTGTATCATATTATCAGATTATAAGATAAAAATAAAACAAATGCAGTCTAAAGAGAATTTTATATTTTAATATGGAAGGCAAAATATCCTTTAAAGAAATACTTCTTGTTTTTATCTTCATGCATGTGAAAAGGGTTTTATATAGTGTAGCTAATAATAAAGGTGTATAAGTTATTGAGAAGGGTCATATACAGTATAATGTAGCTACTGATATAAGAATGGTGCAGGTAAGAAAGGGTCTTTTCTATTGAGGCTACTAATGTAAGAATGACTATATTTATATGCTCATCTATATTCTATTCATCTTATTGATATGCTTTTGTATACAGTATGTGGTTACTCTCTTTGTCCATTTTCATATCACAGCACCAACTGTTGGTTAACCACCTGTTTAGTCTGTTTATTATTATTTCCAATCATGCCTCCATATATCTGTTCTCCTCCTTTTATTCACCTGTCATTCTTTTCACTCTTGTAACATAAGCAGATGAGTCGTTCTTTTCTTCCGTAATGGTCAAGTTAGCATGCTGAATTCTTCATGTATATTGAATCTTACTCTTGAGTCTCCAACACTGAATACAAGGAAAGTATTGAATATGGCAAATCATTCAAATTGGTAAAATATGTTGTTGGAGTGTGCAATGAAATTATTGAGCTTCAAGTATCTGCACTTTAGATACTTCATAAATCTCCACTTAATTTATAAATCTCAGTTACTTGCAAGTTTTCATGCCAAGCTTGTATTTGAAAGGACCTTGTTTGTTCTCAGATTAGAGCATAAGCAATCAGGTGGTGGTATTATTGTGATGAAAAGAGGAAAAGTTTTGGTTTTGATGAGTGATTTATATATTTTTTTTCATTTAACTGAATGTTGATTGTTACTTGTGTTTTACATTTTCTTTGAGGGCTGTACTTTATATTCTGATGCTGGTTTATAGTTTATTCAGGGGTAAGAATTATATGATGTATGAGCTTTTTCTGCAGTTTATTTTGTGCCTCTGATGTTTTAAATGTTTTTGATTATTGTTTCTATATTTAACTTCATTTGTTAGATTCTGCTTTTCTTTTTGAAATATTTTCTGGAGTATATATGAAAGTAGCCCTTGTACTTCTTCGCTGGTACTTGCTGTTACCATTCAGTGAATTTTGGAATTCACCAGTTACAGACTCTTTTGTCATGGCCACTTCCTTGAGGGAATGGGCGTAAGAGATATAGATAGATAGATTACAAAGACATCGTATCCTGTATCATACAACCCATTGCTCTTTTCTGTGTGGATAAGTCACTTCAACTAAGTACATAAGTGCAATGATTTCTTAATTAATCAGCATTGTCTTTGAGGATATTGATGTAAATGAGTCTAGAAATTATATGGATTTTTTTTCTTATATAGTGATCTTTAATGAGATAGATACCTTGTATTTTCATACTTTCAGTTTTCTTCCCACCTTAGGATCTTTTATAATGTAATATGACTGTCTTGGAACTTATTAACTCTTCTGACCTGCATACCCTGTTTCTTTTCACAGTGGGCTGTTGTGCATAAATTTTTTTCCATTTCATATTCATGCACATCCATTTTCCAGCTGTCTTATGTAGTGCATCAAAACCACAGTTCCCTTATCCACAACCAGACCCCACAAACCTTTCTTTGGTTTTTCCAGCTACTTCATATACCCTGGTTCAGTCCTTTAACAGCTCTCTCTCTCTCTCTCTCTCTCTCTCTCTCTCTCACTGTGTGTAGCATATTGTTCCAATTCACCCTGCCCCTTGCACACCTTTCATCCTCCAGCATGTTCAGGCCTAAGCTTCAAAATCTTTTTCTTTACAACTTTCCATATCCAGTTTGGTCTCCCCTTTCTTTATCCATTCACATTTGATGCATATATCCTCTTTGTCAACCATAACCACTTATTCTCTATATTTCCTAACCATTTCACCTCTCAACCATACTCTTCTGATTACTACACCTCTTTCACACTGTTATTACTTACCCAGTCAACCCTCCTTTCACCACATATTGTCCTCAGACATATTATTTCCAGCACATTCACCCGCCTCCTTAGTCTCATCTATAGTGCATGCCTTGCACTCCTACAATATTGTTGAGAATACTTTATCTTCAAACATACCTAATTTTGCCCTTCCAGATGGCAAGCTCTCTTTCCAGATGTTCGTCAATGCCCTTAAACATTCTCCCTCACCCACCTGCCCACCTTATGACTCGCCTCTTGATTACATAGTTCCATTCACTGGGCATGTCTACTCCCAGGTATCGAAAATATTTCTCTTCCATGTTTTCTCCATTCAAACTCACACTCCAGTTAACCTGTATCTCTGCACTGCTTCACTTAATAACATTGCTTTTATTCACATTTAAATTCAGCTTTCTTTCACACACTTTCCCAAACTCAGACACCAGCTTCTACAGACAGCAACTGAATTGCTCACAAGCCTCCAGCACTGAAAAGACCTCCTCCCTACCTACTCGCACACACGCCTTACTCGCTATATAGCAACTCCTTGCTACTTCAAATGGTCTTTCTTCCACACCCTCCACAATGCATCTCTGTGGACTCTATCAAACGCTTTCTCCTGATCCATAAATGCATTCTCTTGGTATTCCTTACAAAGAATCTTCGAAGCAAAATGCCCTTGTACCTTGGGACTTCCAGACATTTCACCAGTTCTCAGGCACCTCGCCCTGAACCATACATATATTGAAAAATCTTGAATAACTAATAAACAACAATGCCACTTGCTTTGCCACACTTCACCATACGTAAGGCTTTCACCACCTCTTCTCTTTCCACCAAACCACTTGTTATGACTCTCGCTTTGCATATCTCCAAGTCTCGAACACTCCACATCACTGTATCATCTAACACATTCAGCAGTCCTTCAAAATACTCACTTCGTCTCCTCTTCACATCTTGGCTTATTACCACTTCCCGATCGGCCCCTTTCACTGATGCCTTCATTTTGTTTTCCTCTCCTCACACTGTTTACTTCCCTCCAAACATTTTCTTACTCTTCCTGAAGTTTGCCAATACTCTTTCACCCCAACTCTCATTTTCCCTCTTTTTCGGTCTCTGTCCACTTGACCTCCTGCCGCTTCCTCGGGTACGTCTGTAAATCGTACCCTTTCCACACATTTATCCGGGGTGAACTGTCATTTAAAGAGCGGCTAATATGACTCTGGGATCCGGAGTGGAGAGCTATAGAGGATGATATGAAGATATGTGAGGAGGTGAATGAGAAGCTCAAAATCGTTTTCACAATGGAAGACACGATAACCCCTATACCAGTGAGGTGGAAAATGAAGGAGGCACTGGAAATGATCGAACTACCTGGGAAACATATGAATAGATTGTAGGGTATTGACACATACTGAGCTCATGGTCCTGATGAAGTTTCTTCATATGTGCTGATGCTAACAGATATACCACTGGAAATGTTCAAGATGTCGGTGGGGGAAAAGTAGAGCGCCAAGGGACTGGGAAAGAGGGGAAATGTTTCACCTGACTTAAAAGAATGAGACCTGGAGGATGCCCTGAAGTACAGAGTACTGTTAGATATAATTAATAAGCATGTGGCAGACTGTTTGCAAAGGAGAATTACTTAAGTGAGACAGTACGGATTAAGGAAAAGACATCATGTGTACAGAATCTCTTAGATCTCTGTGAGGGACTAGGCTCCATTTTAAACAGAAGAGAAGGTTGGGTGCATTGACTGTATTTGGAATAGCAGAAAGCATTTGACACTGTACCGCACAGGAGGCTGGTAAAGAATCTGGATTTTCGGGTAGGAATAAGAGGTACACTACTTCTATGGACAGAAGATTGTATAGAATGAAACAAAGGACTCCTGTCAGGGGGAGCCCTTTCCAAATGGGTTGAACGTCACCTGTGGCATGCCACAAGGTTCTGTTGTGGGTCCATTGCTTTTTCTTGATCTACATGTGTAAGCGACTAGCCAGAAGAATTTTATACTCCTACTTGACTATGTTTGCGGATGATGCTAAGATCACCAAGATCAGTGTGGGAAGTAGAAAATAAGGACACTTAAACAAACTCCAATGTTGTTTGATACATGGACTCTCAGGCCTAAGGAGCCAACAGTATTCCACCCGGCTATTCTGGCGTCATCGAAGTAAGATCGTGCATTGGACTGACTGCGTCCGAATGGACGGTAGATCTTATTCATTGTCTTAAATTTATATCCTGTATTTGTGTCTCCCCGGCCTTCCCTGGCAGTATACGTGACCTATGAGTACGACATCCCTGTCCATCTGCTGCAGAAGACGTACTACACCTGTACCTAAGTTAGCAGCGGCCTCTTGCGGGGC
>JAUUDZ010428498.1:0-13846 GCA_032361705.1 Panulirus versicolor
TATCCTTATAAGGTTTGCGGTTCACATCAACATACCTACAGAATCTCCAGGTTCTTGTACAGAAAGGGAGCGAGAGAAGATTATCATCCGTAGGCGACTGCATCATCATCATCATCTGCGCCTGCGTCAATACTTGTGTTGGTTCCTGACCTTCTACCTGTCGCCCGTGCACCATCTGCTGACCCTCCTGCTGAACTCCCACTTCCTGCTAATGCCCTGTGTGTCGTACTCGTGTAAGGTACTGGGTCTTCACTTCCTGCTGGCGTACCATGTCCACCCACTGAGTTGGCTCCTGACTCGCCACTATCTTCAAGTTCGCCCGTGCCATCACTCGAGTTGGATTCTGGCGCCTCACTTCCTGCAAGCCCGCCCGTTCCATCATCTGATCTGGCGCCTGGAATGCCATTTCCTACGTATACACTGGCTCCAGCATCTAGGTCAGCTTTTGACTTACCATTTACCAGTTCGCTTACATCCTCATATGGACTCACACCTTCACCTCCATCACCAACAAGTCCATGTACTGACCGTTCTTCACCTTCATTTTCATCACTATTTCCTCTTTTAGGTCTATCGTCCGCTCCTGTCGTCTGCTTAATTCCAAGTTCCTTTCTTGCGGGTGATAACACTTGCAGTGTCTCAGGTAAGCTTCGTGTCCTGATTTCTAAAGATGACGGTCTTGAAACTGGCGGTATGAGAGTCCTTACCGTCGCCGACGATGTACGTTTACGTCCTGGATCCAGTTTTGGGTGTGTCAGGGAGGGTGGTGTTTCTGGGGTTCCTTCCAGCTTTCGTTCAGAGATGCCTCCTTCTCCTCCTCCTCCTCCTCCTCCTCTTCCTCCCACATCAACTTTATCTCCTGAGCCTCCCATGCCATCAGGTTTCTCCGCTGGCTCCCCTGTGCCACCAAGACTACCTCCTGATCCCCATACCTTTCCAAATCCACCAGGAAAAACTGGTTTCAGTTCTCTTCCAGTATTGTTTACCCCTACTAAATTCCTTCCAGAACCAGTGTTCCCTTCTACATCGTGACTAGTGCTGCTGTTTCTCGCATCTCCTCTTTGTACTCCTCTATCACTCACTACATCACCACTTTCAGATTGATGAACTCCTCCAGGTGAAGTGGAGTTATGCGTCTCTGGAATCCTGAGCCTCTCCTTCGGTGGCACAAGCATTTTACCTGCCATTGTTGTACGAGGTTTGGGCTCCATCGGTTGACTTGGTTGAGTGTTGTTTGGAAGAGCAAGTATGGGTAGCGTTGGCCTGGGCCTTACTGAGGATTTTGGTGAGATAGGTTCAGAGATCGGTGCCACTACAGGCGTGCCTGTTGGCGACATACTTGGTCTTGATATATTTGTCAAGATGCGCTGAAGCAAGTTTGGCTCTACAGGTCTCCCGATCGGCGTTGCATGACTGTTGGGTATGTCTTGTAAAAGAGATTTAAAGATATCTGGGGATACAAATCTGTGGACTGGGTGGAAATCTTTAAACGTTCTGTTCGGTAAAATAGGTACTGTAGTATTCTGAAGTGGGTATATTTCTAGAGGCGTAGCAGGTAACCGTGGTTTAAAAGTGGCTGGCGGAATTGATTCATTCATTGATGATATATTTGCATTCAGTCTGTCAGGTAAATTTCGTGCACCTATTCTTGGAATCACGTATTTTCTTGAAGATGGCAAACTGAATCCTGGCATCTTAGTGTTCGCGGGTTTAAAACCATCATGCACCACTGGTTTGAGTGACTCTTGTTCTAAACTATTTATATCTGATGCGCCAGACTCCGTCGAGTCTGAGGTTTCGAATATCCTCTTCCTCGCTAAATCTTGCGATAGTAGAGTAGGGATGTTTTCGTCAAAGGAGGGCGTAGTGTAAGGGGTAGGTATGGTTACCTCGGGTGTAATCGGCGTATAACCAGGATCATAAAGACGCTGCATCTTCTTTGGTAGATCATGTGATTCTATCGCTCCATCAATTTTTGCAGGTACACTATGAGGTGATTGGTGCAATCTGGGTTCATCTACTAATGTCTTCAATCTGGGCACACCTACTAATGACGTCTTCAACCCAGGAACACCGAGTGATAACTTACTGAATCCGGATACATCCGCTGATGATGTATTCAATCCGGATACATCCGCTGATGATGTATTCAATCCGGTTTCTCTCACGTTTCGTGGCATATCAAACTTAGCAACATTTGGAAACCGTAGCGTGTGGTCTTGCAAACCAATCACTGCGGGTAGCATCGTCCCATTCAGTGACATACCTGATATACCTGGAAAACTAGGTTTAGTCATGTTTGAAAGCAAAGGCGCCCCTAAGATAGCGAGAAACACAGGCGCGCTAACTGTCGGCTTGGAGATATTTGGCGGTAGAGGTGTCTCCAATAATGGCTTTCCTTGTACTGGTATATATGGCAAAGGCTTAGCATTTTTTGAAAATACAGCCATACGTAGCAGAGAAAAATTGATATTTACTTTATCTGGTACGTTAGAAACGGTGTCGTTGTAATATACAGGTCTTGCCAGTGGAATGGTCGTCACGTTACTTCCGGGTAAGAGAGGGAGTACTTGTGCTGACGGTACATCTATCTGAGGTACGGCAAGCCCACTTGGTTTACCAAGAGCTGGATGGCCTGGGATCTCGAAAGGTTGTAAGTTTGCTACCGTTCTATTAGGTAAACTTGGCTCAGAAATTGTTGGAAGTCCTTGTGGCTCCACCGCTGGTAATCTTGCTCTCAGTACATTAAGTAAGCTGGGGTTAGAAATGGTTGGAGGTACAGATATTCTCTCCGGTATCGTATTTGGTCCTTTTGGGATAGGCAAACTAGGTTTAATTGTAGTTGCCGGCACATTTGTGCCCAACACTGATACAACCGGTTTAGACATATCTGGCAATCCATGTACTCTCACTGTTGGTACGTCCGACCCTGGCATTTCAGGTACCATAGGCTTGTTTGGTGGCGTGACGTGATCTGGTATGACATGTAAAAGTGGTTTAGTTGTGTTTGGCAATGCGGTTATTCCCGTGTGTGATACATTATCTCCGGATATTTCTGTGAAACTAGGCTTGGGAATGTGTGGTCCTTCAGTTGATTCCGCTGCCAGCGTTCTTATGTCAGGTGTGCTTGACAAAGAAGGCTTCAAGACATTTGGCATCAGAGTTACACCTGCGACACGTATATTTGTTTTAGTGGAACCCGCGGGTAACACAGGTTTCGAACCATTCAGAATCATAGGTAATGGTATTGGATGCGACTCTGATTCAAGAACATCAGGAAGACTAATAGGTTTAGAAGTGGCTGGTAGCACTGGGCGTTTCATTGAGGATATATTTCCCTCAGGCAAAGTATCCAGAGTTGGTTCAGTAATATTTGGAGGTACTTGTGTCCCCAGGGATGGTATCGTGTCTCCAGAGATATCAGGTAGATCTTGTTTAGAAATATTTGGAAGTGAAGATGCGCCGGTTGATGGCATACGAACAGGTAGCATATGAGGTGTACTAGGCTGAGAGGTGGTTGAAAGTTCAGAGTTCATCTCTGGTAACGTCAGATATGCTGGTATATCGGGTAAAATTGGATGAGGGATGATTGGCAGTGAAAGTGTCTCAGGTGATGACATATTCCTTATCGGTGTGTGTGTCAAAGAAGGCATAGACTCAGACGGAACAGTAGATGCATCTGCTGGAGGTGTAGACATAGCTGGTAGTACTGGATGTTCTAATACGGAAATGTTTGTTTCCGGGGTAGTAGATAGACTTGCCTCAGCAAAAGTTGGAATGACATGTGTCTTTGCAGATGGGAGGCTTTCGTCTGAAATGTCAAGTGAAGAAGACTTAGGAATGTCTGGAAGCAATTGTGGGCCTAATGATGGAATGAATGTAGTCTTAATATTAGGAAAAGTAGGTTTAGAAATATTTGGATGTATAGGTATTACCTCTGGTAAGACCGTAGCTCCTGGTATAATAGGTAAAGGTGGCTGAGAGTTGGTTGGCACTAAAGGTGTCATTGGAATTAATACATTCATTTTCTCTGCATCTGGTAGAATTGGTCTAGAGAAAGATGGGAGAACAGTGTTTCCTGCTAGTCGTATACTACTTGCTGGATAAGCAGGTACGCTAGGTTTCGTAATGCTTGTATGGGGATGTGTCTTTAGTGTTGAAATAACATCTGGAAAAATAGGTTGAACGGGCTTTAAAGCTGTTGGTACCAAAGTTTCTGGGATATATTTTTGTGATACATTTGGTAGAATAAGTTTGGGTATGCTTGGTGGGTTTGCTGTTTCTTTTGATGGTGTCATATTCTGGTCTGTAATATCAGGTGAAGTGGGTTTATGAATGTCTGGAAGTAATAGTGGGCCTAATGATGGAGTAAATGTAGTCTGAGTATTATAAAAAGTAGGTTTAGAAGTATTTGGATGTATAGGTATTACCTCTGGTAAGATATTAGATTTTGATGTAACAGGTAAAGGTGGTTGAGCGATTCTTGGTGGAAGAGATGTCAACAACGATGAGTCATTCATTTTCACTATATGGGGTAAGACTGATGTAAAAAGAGATGGCAGGACAAATGTTCCTGCTGGTGGTATGCTAGATGCTTGAGATGTAGTTAAGGAAGGTTTCCAAATACCTGTAACGAAAGGTGTCTGTAATGTTGGAATAACATCAGGTGATGGAGGTAGATGAGGTTTTGAAGTCGTTGGCACCAAAATTTCAGGTATATTTATTCCTGATATATTTGGTGGAATAGATTTAGATATTTTTGGTGGGTTTGATGTTTCCAATGATGGTTTCATTACCTCAGTTACACCCGGTAGGGAAGGCTTAGTAATGTTTGGAAATACTGGCATACGTACTATAGGTATATTGGTACCAGCATTATCTGGTATGCCAAGTTTCATCCCATTATGAGTGATGGGTGATATTGCTGGTGGAAATGTTGTTACCGTTTTATCAGGTGGAGTTCCATTAGAAATAGTTGGCAGTACTGGATATTCTACTACAGGAATGTTTGTTTTCGAGAAAGAATTTGGACTTGGTCTACCAATTCTTGGAAAGGCAAATGTCTCTGTAGATGGAATATTTTGGTCTGTAATATCAGTTGAAGTAGGTTTATGAATGTCTGGAAGTGATAGTGGGCCTAATGATGGAGTAAGGGTAGTCTGAATATTAGAAAAAGTATGTCTAGAAGTATATGGACGTATAGATATTACCTCTGGTAAGATAGCAGATTCTGGTATAACAGGTAAAGGTGGTTCCATGATTGTTGGTGGTAGAGATGTCAAGAACGATGAGTCATTCATTTTCACTATATTTGGTAGAACTGGTGTAGAAAGAGATGGCAGGACAGATGTTCCTGCTAGTGGTATGCTAGGTGCTTGAGGTGTAGGTGAAGAAGGTTTCGAAATGCTTGGAATGAGAAGCGTCTGTAATTTTAAAATAACATCAGGTGATGAAGGTACAAAAGGCTTCGAAGACGTTGGTACCAAAATTTCAGGTATATTATTTCCTGATATATTTGGTGGAATAGATTTAGATATGTTTGGTGGGTTTGATGTTTCCAATGATGGTCTGATTGCCTCAGTTACACCCGGTAGTGAAGGCTCAGTAATGTTTGGAAATATTGGCATATGTACAACAGGTATATTGCTGCCAGTTGCATCCGTTATGCCAGGTTTAGTCCAGTTATGAGTCATGGGTGATATTGCGGGGGGTGACTTTGTTTCTGCCATATCAGGTAGAGTAGGTTTAGAAATAGTTGAAAGTACTGGGTGTTCTACTACAGGAATGTTTAATTCCGAAAAAGTATTTGGACTTCTTGGAAAGCCATACGTCTCCGGAGGAATATTTTTGTCTGAAACATCAGGTAAAATAGGTTTAGAAATGTCTGGAAGTAACTGTGGTCCTAAAGATGGAGTGAATGTAGTCTGAATATAAGGAAAAGTAGGTTTAGAAATATCTGGATGTATAGGTATTACCTCTGGTAAGACAGTAGCTTCTGATATAACAGGTAAAGGTGGTTGGGAAATCGTTGTTCGTAGAGGTGTCATTAGTAATGATTCATTCATTTTCACCATATCTGGTAGAACTGGTGTAGAAATAGATGGCAGGACAGATGTTCCTGCTAGCAGTATGCTAGGTGCTATAGGAGTGGTTAAGGAAGGTTTCCAAGTACCTGTAACGAAAGGTGTCTGTAATGTTGGAATAACATCAGGTGATGGAGGTAGATGAGGTTTTGAAGTCGTTGGTACCAAAATTTCAGGTATATTATTTCCTGACATATTTGTTGGAATAGGTTTAGATATGTTTGGTGGGTTTGATGTTTCCAATGATGGTTTGATTAGCTTAGTTTCACACGGTAGGGAAGGCTTAGTAATGTTTGGAAATATTGGCATACGTACTGCAGGTATGTTGGTACCAGCAGTATCAGGTATGCCAAGTTTCATCCAATTATGAGTGATGGGTGATATTGCTGGTGGTAATGTTGTTCCCGTTTTATCAGGTGTAGTAGACTTAGAAATAGTTGGTAGTACTGGATGTTCTGCTACAGGAATGTTTGTTTTCGAGAAAGTATTTGGACTTGGTTTACCAATTCTTGGAAAGGCATATTTCTCTGTAGATGGAATATTTTGGTCTTTAAGATCAGGAGAAGTAGGTTTATGAATTTCTGGAAGTGATAGTGGGCCTAATGATGGAGTAAATGTAGTCTGAGTATTAGAAAAAGTAGTTTTAGAAATATCTGAATGTATGGGTATCACCTCTGGTAAGATAGTATATTCTGGTATAACAGGTAAAGATGGTTGAGTGGTTGTTGGTGGTAGAGATGTCAACAACGATGATTCATTCATTTTCACTATATTTGATAGAACTGGTGTAGAAAGAGATGGCAGATCAGATGTTCCTGCTAGTGGTATGCTAGGTGCTTGAGGTGAGGCTAAGGAAGGTTTCCAAATACCTGTAACGAAAGGTGTCTGTAATGTTGGAATATCATCAGGTAAGGGAGGTAGAAGAGGTTTCGCTGTCGGTGGTACCAAAATCTGAGGTATTTTATTTCCTGTTATATTTGGTGGAATAGGTTTAGATATGTTTGGTGCGTTTGATGTTTCCAATGATGGTTTGATTACCTTAGGTACACCTGGAGGGGAAGGCTTAGTAACGTTTGGAAATATTGGTATACGTACTACAGGTATATTGGTACCAGAAGTATCTGGTATGCCAAGTTTCATCCAGTTATGAGTGATGGGTGATATTGCTGGTGGTAATGTTGTTTCCGTTTTATCTGGTGGAGTAGCTTTGGTAATAGTTGGCAGTAATGGATTTTCTACTACAGGAAAGTTTGTTTTCATCAAAGTTTTTGGACTAGGTTTACCAATTCTTGCCAAGGCATGTGTCTCTGTAGATGAAATATCTTGGCCTGTAATATCAGGTAAACTAGGTTTATGAATGTCTGGAAGGAATAGTGTGCCTAATGATGGAGTAAATGTAGTCTGAATATTAGAGAAGGTAAGTTTAGAAGTATTTGGATGTAAAGGTATTACCTCTGCTAAGATAGTAGATTCTGGTATAACAGGTAAAGGTGGTTGAGTGACTGTTGGTGGTAGAGGTGTCAACAACGATGATTCATTCATTTTCACTATATCTGGTAGAACTGGTGTAGAAAGAGATGGCAGGACAGATGTTCCTGTCATTGGTATGCTAGGTGCTTGAGGTGTAGGTAAAGAAGGTTTCGAAATGGTTGGAATGAGAGGCGTCGGTAATGTTGGAATATCATCAGGTAAGAGAGGAAGAAGAGGCCTCGAAGTCATTGGAAATAAAATTTCAGATATGTTATTTCCTGATGCATCAGGTAGAAAAGGTCTGGATATGTTTGGTGGGTTTGGTGTTTCCATAGATGGTATGATTTCCTTAGTTATATCTGGCAGTGAAGGCTTAGTAATGTCTGGAAATATTGGCTCAGCTACTATCAGTAAATTTTCAGCATTCATATCCGATATGCCAGGTTTCATCCAGTTGTGAGTGATGCTTGATATTCCTGGTGGCAATCTACTTCCCGCCTTATTAGGTAGAGTAGGCTTAGAAATAGTTGGTAGTACTGGATGTTCTACTACAGGAATGTTTGTTTCGTATAAAGTATTCAGACTTGGTTTAGCAATTGTTGGAATGGCATATGTCTCTGTAGATGGTATATTGTTGTCTAAAATATCAGGTAAAGTAGGTTTAGGAGTGTCTGAAAGCAATGGTGAGCCTAATGATGGAATATATGTACCCTGAATATTAGGGAACGTAGGTTTAGAAATATTTGGAAGTGTAGGTATTAACTTTGGTAAGATAGATTCTGGTATAACAGGTGAAGGTGGTTGAGTGATTGTGGGTGGTAGAGGTGTCAGCAACGATGGGTCATTCACTTTCACTATATCTGGTAGAACTGGTGTAGAAAGAGATGGTAGGACAGAAGTTGCTGGTGGTGGTATGCTAGGTGCTTGAGGTGTAGTTAAAGGTTTCCAAATACCTGTAGCCAAAGGTGTCTGTAATGTTGGAATAACATCAGGTGATGGAGGTTTTGAAGTCGTTGGTATCAGAATTTGAGGTATATTGTTCCCTGTTATATTTGTTGGAATAGGTTTAGATATGTTTGGTGAGTTTGATGTTTCCAATAATGGTTTGATTACCTTATTTACACCCGATAAGGAAGGATTAGTAATTTTTGGAAATTTTGGCATACGTACTACAGGTATATTGGTACCAGCAGTATCTGTTATGCCAAGTTTCATCCAATTATGAGTGATGGGTGATATTGCTGGTGGTAATGTTGCTCCCATTTTATCAGGTAGAGTAGACTTAGAAATAGTTGGTAGTACTGGATGTTCTACTACAGGAATGTTTGTTTTCGAGAACGTATTTGGACTTGGTTTAGCAATTCTAGGAAAGGCATATTTCTCTGTAGATGGAATATTTTGGTCTGTAATATCAGGAGAAGTAGGTTTATGAATTTCTGGAAGTGATAGTGGGCCTAATGATGGAGTAAATGTAGTCTGAATACTAGAAAAAGTAGGTTTAGAAATATTTGAATGTATGGGTATTACCTCTGGTAAGAGAGTAGATTCTGGTATAACAGGTACAGGTGGTTGAGTGATTGTTGGTGGTAGAGATGTCAATAACAATGATTCATTCATTTTCACTATATCTGGTAGAACTGGTGTAGAAAGAGATGTCAGATCAGATGTTCCTGCTAGTGGTATGCAAGGTGCTTGAGGTGTTGCTAAGGAAGGTTTCCAAATACCTGTAACGAGAGGTGTCTGTAATGTTGGAATATCATCAGGTAAGGGAGGTGGAAGAGGTTTCGCTGTCGCTGGTACCAAAATTTGAGGTATTTTATTTCCTGTTATATTTGGTAGAATAGGTTTAGATATGTTTGGTGGGTTTGATGTTTCCAATGATGATTTCATTACCTCAGTTACACCCGGAGGGGAAGGCTTAGTAATGTTTGGAAATATTGGCATACGTACTGCAGGTATATTGGTACCAGCAGTATCTGGTATGCCATGTTTCATCCAGTTACGAGTGATGGGTGATATTGCTGGTGGTAATGTTGTTCCCGTTTTATCAGGTGGAGTTGCATTAGAAATAGTTGGTAGTACTGGATATTCTACTACAGGAATGTTTGTTTTCGAGAAAGTATTTGGACTTGGTTCAGCAATTCTTGGAAAGGTATATTTCTCTGTAGATGGAATATTTTGGTCTGTAATATCAGTTAAAGTAGGTTTAGGAATGTCTGGAAGCAATGGGGAGCCTAATGATGGAACAAATGTACCCTGATTGTTAGGAAACATAGGTTTAGACATACTTGGAAGTGTAGGAATTTCCTGTGGTAAAATAGTGGAATCTGGTGTAACAGGTGAAGGTGGTTGAGTGATTGTTAATGGTAGAGGTGTCAACAACGATGATTCATTCATTTTCACTATATCTGGTAGAACTGGTGTAGAAAGAGATGGCAGGACAGATGTTCCTGCTAGTGGTATGCTAGGTGCTTGAGGTGTAGTTAAGGAAGGTTTCCAAATACCTGTAACGAAAGGTGTCTGTAATGTTGGAATTACATCAGGTGATGGAGGTAGATGAGGTTTTGAAGTCGTTGGTACCAAAATTTCAGGTATATTATTTCCTGATACATTTGCCGGGTTTGATGTTTCCAATGGTAGTTTGATTACCTCAGTTACACCCGGTAGGGAAGGCTTAGTAATGTTTGGAAATATTGGCATACGTACTACAGGTATATTGGTACCAGCAGTATCTGGTATGTCAAGTTTCATCCAATTACGAGTGATGGGTGACACTGCTGGTGGTAATGTTGTTCCCGTTTTATCAGGTGGAAAAGACTTAGAAATAGTTGGTAGTACTGGATGTTCTACTACAGGGATGTTTGTTTTCGAGAAAGTATTTGGACTTGGTTCAGTAATTCTTGGAAAGGCATATTTCTCTGTAGATGGAATATTTTGGTCTGTAATATCAGGAGAAGTAGGTTTATGAGTTTCTGTAAGTGATAGTGGGCCTAATGATGGAGTAATTGTAGTCTGAGTATTAGAAAAAGTAGGTTTAGAAATATTTGAATGTATGGGTATTATCTCTGGTAAGATAGTAGATTCTGGTATAACAGGTAAAGATGGATGAGTGATTGTTGGTGGTAGAGATGTCAACAACGATGGTTCATTCATTTTCACTATATGTGGTAGAATTGGTGTAGAAAGAGATGGCAGGACAGATGTTGCTGGTGGTGGTATGCTAGGTGCTTGAGGTGTTGCTAAGGAAGGTTTCCAAATACCTGTAACGAAAGGTGTCTGTAATGTTGGAATATCATCAAGTGAGGGAGGTAGAAGAGGTTTCGCTGTCATTGGTACCAAAATTTGAGGTATTTTATTTCCTGTTATATTTGGTGGAATAGGTTTAGATATGTTTGGTGGGTTTGATGTTTCCAATGATGGTTTGATTACCTCAGGTACATCCGATAGGGAAGGCTTAGTAATGTTTGGAAATATTGGTATACGTACTGCAGGTATATTGGTACCAGCAGTATCTGGTATGCCAAGTTTCATCCAGTTATGAGTGATGGGTGATATTGCTGGTGGTAATGTTGTTCCCGTTTTATCAGGTGGAGTAGACTTAGAAATAGTTGGTAGTACTGGATGTTCTACTACAGGAATGTTTGTTTTCGAGAAAGTATTTGGACTTGGTTTACCAATTCTTGGAAAGGCATATGTCTCTGTAAATGGAATATTGTGGTCTGAAATATCATTCAAAGTAGGTTTAGGAAAGTCTGAAAGTAATGGTTGGCCTAATGATGGAGAAGATGTAGTCTGAATATTAGGAAAATTAGGTTTAGAAATATTTGGATGTTCAGGAGGTTCAGTAGCCCCTGGTACAACAGGTAAAGGTGGTTTAGAGTTCGTTGGTAGTAATGGTATCACTAGTGATGATATATTATTTATCGCTGCATCAGGTAGAATTGGTTTCAAATAAGATGAGAAAACAGTTCTCTCCGCTAGTGGTATGTTAGTTACTGGAAGGACAGGTGAAGTAGGTTTCAAAATGTTTGGAAGGAGAGATGTCTGTACGGTTGGAATATCATGTGGTAAGATGGGTAGAAGAGGTTTCGAAGACTTTGGTACCCCGATTTCTGGGACATTTGTTCTTGAAATATCTTGCGGAATAGGTTTGAATTTGTCTTGTAGGTTCGATGTTTCTTTTGATGGTATGATTTGCTCAGTTATACCTGGTAGTGTAGGCTTAGTAGATTTGGGGGATATTGGTATACCAAAGAAAGATAAATTTGCACCAGTTACATTTGGTATGCCAGATTTCTTCCCAATTTGAGTGGTAGGTGATATCGCTGGTGACCATTTTGTTCGTTTAATTTCAGGTGAAATTGGTTCAGAAATGATTCGTACTACTGGGTGTTCTACTGATGGTATGTTTGTCTCTGGGGAAGTAGATAGACTTGGTTTAGCAAAAGTTGGAAAGATACGAGTCTTTGTAGATGGTAGATTGTCTTCTGATGTGTCGGATGACCAAAGTCTAGGAATGACTGGAACTCTCGGCATGTCTTTTGATGTCGCAAATCTAATTGGTGAAGTGGGTTTAGAAGTGCTTGTGAGTATATTCTTTGTCACCATGTGTGAACCCTTCACATCAGGTGAAAGATAAGTACTGTGAATTGGCAGTCCATAAGTATATTGTGATGATTGATCATCGTTTTTCAGTGAATATTTTGTAGTTTCTTTGGAAATTGAAGGAAGGGTATGTAACATTGGTTCAGAAAAGGCTAAAGGTATAGGTGTTTTCACTGAAGGCTTATCTGGTTTCGTTAAGTTTGGTAAACTTGGCTGAGTATTGACCGGGAGTAAAGTTGTCCCTCTGGCTGGTATATTTGATCCATTGATCATGGGCATCGGTACTCGTGTCATAAATATCCCCACTAAGTCTGGTCGATTAGGGCCAGAAAGACTTGGAGCAGCACTGGATGTGCCTGTTTTAACATTTGTCGTAGCTGCTGACGATCTTAGAAGAGCGTCAAATATATCTACGTATGAAGCCGTCTTTAGAGATCCTTGAACGCCTTGATCTTTTGTACGATCAGCTTCCTCGCTCTCAGTCACTTCTCTTCCTTTGTCGATACTGTAAATTCCTCCACCGCCAATTTCACTTTCCGTCCCTCTTCCCCTTTCTAGATCCTCCACCTTATAGTCTTGCACCTCCAGACCCATACGATTTCTATGCACTGCAGAACCCAACAAGATATAAGCTTTCTCCTCCTCAACAGTCACAGCATTTGCGTTGTCTTCACCGCCAGACTCACTTCCTGATCCCGTTTTACAACCACATGCATATCTAGCATCAATCTCTATCCCACCGTCACCAGCGGTGACATTAATCGCTGACCTTTTGTTGCGTCGAGAGACATCTCCATCGGTAGCTTGGGTTCCTAACTCGACAGCACCTCCTTCGTTAGGGTCGCTGGTGTTGTACGAGGCAGCCCTAGCCACCAACGCCACCAGGACCAACGCAGCCACACCCGCACGCTGCACATCACAAGTGAGTGAACATGGTCAGTATGGGTCAGGACAGCGCATGGTGCACTAAATGTGAGCATAAAATGATATTCTCTACTGATTCTGCATGTTTTTAAGAGCAATACGGATGTGTGATCTCACAGGCCTGGTAGATGAATGTGGTCATATAAAACGTATCTTTAGGCAGTTATATTATCCCAATTGGTTTGTGAACAAAGCTTCCTGGAAAGCTAGGAACACATTTTATGCTTCTTGTAACAAATGTGACAAATAAGGATAAGTCTGAATGTTTAGTGTTGCCCTATTCTCCCAACTTAGCTAATCTAAGACATGTTCTAGAAAACAGTGCTTGTAATGTTCTTTTCCAGTACAATAACACCATCAGTAAAACCTTAATGAATAGTAGGCCAAATCATGCAATAACTTGGAAGTGTTTATGCCATCATATGCAAGGCTCGTAGATATTTTCATATAGGCAAGACAAGTAAAACTGTAACGGAGAGGTATTATTGGCATCGTCACTCAGTACGCAGGGATGACCACAACAATTCGATCGTTAAACAGTGTCATGAAAATGGTCATCCCATTGATCTTGAAAGTTCCCTTAACTTATACCCCTCTACTGATTATGCTACACGTAGCGTCACTGAATCTGTCTTAATTGCTAATACTAAGAACTTTAATTTATTCCCATGCAGTTTTAAAGCCCATCCTAGCATTGACAAAACACAAAAAACATAAAAATAATTGTTCAAGATACACTCAGCTACCCAGGTCAACCCCCCAAC
>JAUUDZ010428518.1:0-13845 GCA_032361705.1 Panulirus versicolor
GATGCAGTGTACCTGGTTATGGTGATGAAAGAAGAGCAGGTTCATTATATTGATTGTCAAAGGGTGATTAAGGAAGGGCATGTTGGGTATGGTTATGGATGAATGGTCGGTAGGTTATGGTAATGGTTGAAAGATCGATTGTTTAAGGTGCTGGATGAAGGAACATATGGTTACGGTAATGAAAGGACAGGTTAGTTGTTATATGGGAAGAAGGGCTGCTTGGTTATAGTGATGATTATTGGTTATGGTGATGGATAAAGGGTAAGTAGGTTATGGTGATCGTTAAAGGGCAAGTTGTCTATGGCGATTGAGGAAAGGCAAGTTGATTACAGATATGGATGAGGGTCATGTTATTTATGATGGATGAATAACTGGCTGGTTATGGAGATGGATGAATGAAGAGCTGGTTATGGAGATGGATGAAAGACAGGTAGTTTACCGTGATGAATAGAGGGTCTGTGGTTATGGTAATGGTTGAAGGGTAGGATTCTATGGTGATGAATGAAGGGTAGGCTGGTTCTAATAGTGCATGAAGAAAAGGTTGGTTATAGTGATGGTTGAAGAGCAGGTTAGGTATGGTGATGTATGAAAACTAGATTGGTTATAGTTATTGATGAAGGGGAAATTGATTATGGTGATGGATGATGTGTAGGCTGGTCACGGTGACGATTGATGGGCAGGCTGGTTGTGGTTATAGTTGATGAATAAGTTGTCAATGGAAATGAATGAAGGGCATGCTGTTTATTGTAATGGGTTAACGTTAGGTTTGTTATGGTGATAGATGAAAGGTAGCTTATTGATATTGATGGATGAAAGATGGGTTCGTTATGATGATGGATGAAGGGTTGGATGTTTATGGTAATGCATAAAGGGCAGGTTAAGTACGGAAAGGGTTGAAAAGCAGGTTGGAAATGATGTTGGATGAGGGGCAGATTGATTATGGTGATGGATTAAGGGTAGGATGTTTATGGTGAAGGTTAAAGGAGCATTTTGGCTATGATGATGGATGAAGGCCAGATTGGTTATGGTGATAGATAAAACTGGTTGATCATTGTGATAGATGAAGGGTACCTGGTTATGGTGATGAAAGAAGAGCAGGTTCGTTATAGTAATCGTCAAAGGATGATGAAAGAAGGGCATATTGGGTATGGTGATGGATGAATGGTCGGTAGGTTATGGTAATGATTGAAGGGTAGATTGTTTAAGGTGCTGGACGAAGGAACATATGGTTACGGTAATGAAAGGACAGATTATTTATGATATTGAAAGAAGGGCTGGTTGGTTATAGTGATGATCAAAGAGCGGGCTGTTTATGGTGATGGGTGAAGGGTAAGTAGGTTATGGTGATCGTTTAAGGGAAGTTGTTTATGGTGATTGATGAAAGGCAATTTGATTACAGATATGGATGATGGTGGTTATGGTAATGGTTGAAGGGTAGGTTTTTATCATGATGGATGAAGGGTAGGTTGGTTATAATAGCGCATGAATAGCATGTTGGTTATAGGGATGGTTGAGGAGAAGGTTAGTTATGGTGATATATGAAAAGCAGATTGGTTATAGTTATGGATGAAGGGGAAATTGATTATGGTGATGGATGGCGTGTAGGCTGGTCATGGTGACGATTGATGGACAGGCTGGTTATGGTTATAGTTGAAGGATAAGTTGTCTTTGGAGATGATTGAAGGGCATGGTGTTAATGGTAATAGGTAAACGGTAGGTTTTTTTTTTTTTGGTGATAGATGAAGGGTAGCTTATTTAAATTGATGGATGAAAGGTGGGCTCGTTATGATGATAGATGAAATGCTGTTTGTTTATGGCGATGGATAAAGGGCAGGTCAAGTATGGAAAGGGTTGAAGAGCAAGTTGGATATGATGATGGATGAAGGGTAGAATGGTTATGATGAAGGTTGAAGGGGAGGATGGTTATAGTGATTGTCGAAAGACAGTTTAGTTATAGTGATGGATGAAACGTAGGTTGGCATGGTTATGTATAAATGGTTGGTTGGTTATAGTGATTGATGAAGCTCAAGTTGGTTATGGTAATAGATGAATGAGAAGACTGGTCATGACAGATGATGGACAGGTTGGTTAAGGTGATAGTCGAAGGGTAAGCTGTCTATGTAGACTGACGAAAGGCAGGTTGGTGATGGATGAATAGTAGGTTGGTTAAGGAAATATGTGAAGGGCAACTTCTTTATGGTGACGCAAGAAGGGCAGGTCATTTAAAGTGATGGATGGGGGCTGGTTGTTTATGATGCTGGGTGAAGGACAGGCTGGTTATGGTCATTGTTGAAGGGTAGGATGGTTATGGTGATGGGTAAAGGGTAGGTTGGTTATGGTGATGGATGAAGGACATGCTAGGTATGGTGATAAAGGAAGGATAAGGTGTATATGGTGATGGTAGAAGGGTAGGTTGTTTATGGGGACGAAGCGCAGGACAGTTATGGTGATTTATAAGTGACAGGCTGGTGATAGTGATGGTTGAAGGGTAGGATGGTTATGGTGATGGTTGAAGGGTAGGTTGTTTATGGTGATATATGTAGTGTAGGTTGGTTATGATGATGTTTGAAAGGCAGCTTGTTTAAAGTAATGGATACATAGCAAATTGGTTATGGTGATGGATGATAGGCAGGTTAGTTGTAGTTATACTTCAACGGGAGATTCGTTATGGTGATCTATGAAAGGCTGGTTGGTTATAGTAATGGATGAAGGCTATGCTTGTTATGGCCATGGATGAAATTTAGGTTAGTTACAGTGATGGATGAAGTACAGACTGGTTATAGTTATGATGATAGGCAGGCTGGTCGTAGTTATACTTGAACGGGAGATTGGTCATGGTGATGGATGAAAGGAAGATGGTTATAGTGTTGGATGAAAGGCAGGTGGCTATAGTGATGGATGAATTGAATGCTTGTTATGATGATGGATGAAAATTTCGGTTTGTTATGGTGATAGAAGAAGGGAATGTTGGTTATGATCATGGTTGAAGGGCAGGTTGGTTATGATCATGGTTGAAGAGAAGGTTGAATATGGTGATAGATGAAGTTGGATATAGTGATGGATGAAGAGTAGTTTGAAATGTGATGAATTATGGTGACGTTTGAAGGGCAGGTTGGTTATGATGGTGGATGAAGGATAGGTTGGTTATGGTTATGGTTGGCTTGCAAGTTGTTTGTATCGATGGCTGAAAGGCAGGCTTGTTGTGGTGATGAATGAATGGTAAATTGGTTACGATGATGGATGAAGGGAAAGTTGGTTATGGTGATGGATTAAGATAAGGGTAGGTTAGTTATAGTAATGGTGAAAGGGGTATTTTGGCTATGGTGATGGATAAAGGCCAAATTAGTTATGGATAAATGCAGGATGATTATTGTGATAGATGAAGGGTAGCCTGGATATGGTGATAAAGAAAGAGCAGGCTGGTTATACTGATGGTTAAAGGGTAGATTGGTTATGGTGATAAAGGAAGGGCAGATTGCTTATAGTAATGAATGAAGGGCAGGTTGGTTATGGTAATGAAGGAAGTGCAGGATAGTTAAGATGATGAAGGAAGGGAAGGCTGGTTATGGTGATGGTTGAAGGGCAGGCTAGTTATAGTAATGGACGAAGGGTAGTTTCATTATGGTAAGGGATAAGGAAGGCTGGTTGCGTGATAAATGTCGGTCAGGTTGGTTATGTTGATAGATGAAGGGTCGGTGGGGTATGGTAATGTTGAAGGGTAGGTTTCTTATGGTGACGGACGAACGGTAAGCTGTTTATCATGATGGTTGAAGGGCAGATTAGTTATGGTGATGGATGAAGGGCAGGTTTGTTTTAGTGATGGATGAACAAAGTTGATTTTGGTAATGAATGAAGCATAGACTGATCATGGTGACGGCAAAAGGACAGGCTGATCATGGTGATAATTGAAGGATAACTTGTCTATGGAGATGAATGAAGGGCAGGTTGGTTATAATGATGAATGAAGGGTAGGTTTGTTATGGTGATAGTTGAAGGGTAGGTTCTATATTGAAGGATGAAGGTTGGGGTCATTACGGAGATGGATAAGGGTCTGGTTGTTTATGGTGATGGATGAAGGGCAGTTTAGTTATGGTAAAGGTTGAAGGGCAGATTGGACATGGTGATGGATGAAGGGAAGGATAGTCATGATGATAATTGAAGAGCAGGATGGTTATAGCGATTCTTGAAGGGTTGGTTGGTTATGGTGATGGACGAAGGGTCGGTTAATATGGCGATTTATAATTGGTAGGCTGGTTATAGGTAATGGATGAAGGGCAGGTTGGTTACAGTGATAGAGAAGGGTAAGTTTGGTCATGATGACAGTTGATGGACAGGCTGGTTACGGTGATAGTTGAAGCGTAAGTTATCTGTGTAAATGGATGAAAGGTAGGTTTATTATGATGATGAAGGAAGAATAGGTTAGTTATGGTAATGGTTGAAGGGCAAGCTGTTTATGGTGATGGATGAAGGGCAGGTTGATTAAAGTAATGGATAAGGGTTTGGTTGTTTATAATGATTCATAAAAGCCAGGCTGGTTATGGTCATGGTTGAAGAGTAGGTTGGTTATGGTAGTGGATGAAGGGAAGATTCGTTATGGTGATGGATGAAGGGTAGGTTGGTTATGATGATGGTTGAAAAGCAGGTTGATTAGAATGGTTGATAAAATGTAATTTGGTTATGGTGATGGATGAAGGACAAGTTGGGTATAGTGACTGATGAAGGGTACGATAGCTATAGCAATGGTTGAATGGGCTGATTGGTTATGGTGATGGATGAAGAGTAGGTTATTTATAATCATTGTTGTAGGGTAGATTCATTAAGATGATGGAGGAAGGGTAGGTTGGTTATGGTGATGGATGAAGGGCAGGATGCTTATAGGTATGGATGAAGGACAGGTTGGTTATGGAACTGAAGGAAGGGTAAGTTGTTTATGGTGATGATAGAAGGGTAGGACATTTATGATGATGGTTGAAAGATAGGTTGTTTATGGCGATGGACGAATGGTGGGTTGGATATGTTGATGGTTGAAGGGCACGTTTGTTAAAAAGATGGATGAATAGAAAGTCAGTTATGGTGATGGATGAAGTACAGGTTGGCTATAGTGATGGACTATAGGCAGGATAGTTATGGTGATAGTTGAGATGTATGCTGTTTATGGTGATGGATGGAAGGCAGCTTGATTATGGTGATGGATGAAGGGTGCGTTGGTCATGGTGACAGTTGAAGAACAAGCTGGTTGTGATGATAGTTGAAAAGTATGTTGTCTATGTATATGGATGAAGGGCAAGTTGGTTATGGTGAGGGATGAAGGTTAGGTTTGTTATGGTGATAGTTTAATGTAGGTTAGTTATGTTGATGGTTGAAGGTTCGGTTGATTATGGTGATGAAGGAAGGACAGTATGCTTATGGTGTTGAAGGAAGGGGAGGTTGGTTACGGTGATGGATAAAGGTAGGTTGATTATTGTGACAGATGATGGATAGGTTGGTTATAGTAATGGATGAAGCATAAGTTGATTATGATGATGGATGATGGTTCGGATGGTTATGATGATGAAAAAGGGCAGGTTGGTTATGGTGATGGTTCAAGAGTCGGTTGCTTATGGTGATGAAGGAAGAGTAGGTTGGTTATGGTTATAGTTGAAGGGTATGTTGATTATGGTGTAGATGGAAGAGTAGGTTGGTTATAGTGGTAGCAGGGTAGGCATGTGTTGGCGTTGAAAGAAGAGCAGTTTGGTTTGGGTGATGAAAGAAGAGTAGGTTGGTTATGGTGGTGGAGGATGGACAATTTCTTTAGGGTGACAGATGAAGGGTAGGTTGGTTATAATGGTGGATGAAGGGTAGGTTAGTTATAATGATGAATGAAGGGCAAATTGGTTATGGTGATGGATGAAGGATTGGCTATTTATGGTGACGGTTGATGGACAGGCTGGTTATGGTGATAGTTGAAGCACAAGTTGTATATGGAGATGAATGAAGGGCAGGTTGGGTATGGTGATAGATGAAGGGCAGGTTTATCATGGAGATAGTTGAAGGGTAGATTAGTTATCTTGATAGATGAAGGTGTTCTTAATTGTGATGGATGAGGGGCTGGATCTTTATGTTGATGGACGAGAAACAGGTTAGTTATGGTAAAGGTTGAAGGGCAGGTTGGATATGGTGATGGATGAAAGGCCGGTACGTTATGGTGAAGATTGAAATGTAAGTTGGTTGTGATGTTGGTTGAGGGATAGGTTGTTCATGATGATTGATGGAGGGTAGTTTCTTTATGGTGATGAATGAAGGATGCGTGCGTTGGTCTTGGTGACAGTTGAAGAACAGGCTTGTGGTAAGTTGTCTATATAGATGGATGAAGGGCAGGTTCGTTATGATGAGGGATAAAGGGTAGGTTTGTTAGGGTGATAGTTTAGGTAGTTTAATCATATTGATGGTTGAACTTTAGGTAGTTTATGGTGGTGAAGGAAGGTAGGATGGTTATTGTGTTGAATGAGAGGCAAGTTGGTTACGGTGATGGATAAAGGCAGGTTCATTATTGTGATAGATGATGGATAGGTTTGTTATGGTTTGGGTGATGGATGAAGGGTAGGTTGTTTATGGTGTTGGAGGAAGGGCAGTTTGATTAGGATTATTGATGAAGGGTAAGTTAGTTATAATGATGGATGAAGAGTAAGATGGTGATGGTCATAGATAAAAGGGTTGCCTGGTCATGGTGACTGTTGAAAGACAGGCTGTTTATTGTGGTAGTTGAAGGATAAGTTGTCTATGGAGATGAATGAAAGGCAGGTTGGTAATGGTGATGGATGAAGGGTAGATTTGATATGGTGACAGTTGATGGGTATATTAGATATATTGATGGATGAAGGGTAGGTTCGTTATGGCGATGGATGAGAGGGGTCGTTGTTTTTGTTGATGCATGAAAAACATGCTAGTTATGGTAAAGGTTGAAGGGCAGGTTGGATATGGCGATAGATGAAGAGCAGGTTGGTTATGGTGAAGGTTGAAATGTAAATTGGTTGTGGTGACGCTTCAGGGGTAGGATAGTAATGATGATGGTTGAAGGGCAGAATGGTTATAGAGATTGTTGAAAGGCAGGTTGGTTATGGTGATAGGTGAAAGGTAGGTTCGTATGATGATGCATGAATGGTAGGTTGGTTATAGTGAAGGATGAAGAGGAAAGTGGTTATGATGATAGATGAAGGACAGCTTGATCATGGTTACAGTTGAAGGACAGGCTGGTTATGGTGATAGTTGAGAGATAAGTTATCTATTTAGATGTGTGAAAGGGCAGGATGGTTAAGCTGTTAGATGAAGGGTATGTTTGTTCTGGTGCTACTTGAGGGTACGTTAGTTATCTTGATGATTCGTTATGGTTGTTTGTGGATTTGGATGAAGCCCAGGTTGATTATAGTGATTGTTGAAGGGCAGATTGGTTATGGTCATGAATGAAAGGTGGGTTAGGTATGAAGATGGTTGAAAGGCATTAAGGTTATAGTGATGAAAGAAGGACAGGCTGGTTATAGTGATGGGTGAGTGGCTGGCTGTTATGGCGATGGATGAAGTGCAGGTTGGTTATAGTCAGTAGTTTGGCTATGATGATGGATGAAGGGTACGGTGGTTATGGTGATGGGTGAAGTGTAGGTTGGTTAGTTACGGTGATAGCTGAAGGGTAGTTTGATTAGGGTGATGGACGAAGGGTAGGTTGGTTATGATAATGGAGAACAGACAGTTTTTTATGGTGATGGATGAAGGGTATGTTGTTTATGGTGATGGATGAAGTATAGGCTGGTTATGTTGATTGTTAAAGGGCAAGATGTTTGTGGTAATGGATGAAAGGCAGGTTGATTATGGTCATGGCTGAAGGGCAGGTTCTTTATGTGATGGATGAAATGCTGGTTGGCTAAGATGATGGTTGAGGGGTTGGCTGTTTATGATGATGGATGAAGGGTAGGCTGGTTATGATGATGGTTGAAGGGCAGGTTGGTTATTGTACTGGGTGAGTGTCAAGTTGGTTATGGTTATAGATGAAGGACACGTTGGTTATAGTGTTGGATGAAAGGCAGATTTGTTATGGCGATTGATGAAGGGCGGGCTGGTTGTAGTGATGCATGAACGGCAGGTTGAATTTGATGATAGATGAAGGGTAAGTTGGTTAAGGTGATGAAGGAAAGGCATGATAGTTATTGTGATGTTTGAAGGATAGGTTGGTTATGTTGGTGGAAGATGGACAATTTAGTTAGGGAGATGAGTGAAGGGTGGTTTGGCTATGGTAATGGAGGAAAGACAGGTAGGCCATGGTGATAAATGAAGAGTAGTTTAGTCATGGTGATTGATGAAGGGCATGTTGATTATAATGACAGATGAAGGACAAGTTGGTTATGGTGATAATTGAAAGGGAGGTTAGTTACGGTAACAGTTGAAGGACAAGCTGGTTTTGTGATGGTTGAAGGGTAGGTGATTTATGGTTCTGGATGGAGAGCAGGTTGGTTATGGTGGTTTTCTGAGGGGAAAGTTTGTGATGGCGATCGTTGGACAGACTGGTTATAGTGATTGTAGAAGTGAAGGTTGTTTATGGTGATGATGACGGGCAAGTTGTTTATGGTGATGGACGAAGGCCAGTTTGGTTATGGTGGTGGATGAAATGTAAGTTGGTTATGGTGATAGTTGAAGGACAGACTGGTTATGTAGATGGTAGAAGGGAACATTGTTTATGATGATGGATGAAGGGTAGGATGGTTATGGTGATGGTTGACGGGTAAGTTGGTTATGGTGATAGCTGACTGGTAGGTTACTTATGGTGATGTATGAAGGGCAGGTTCGTTATGGTAACGAATGAATGATAGGTTGGTTATGATGGTGGTTGAAGGGTAGAGTGGTTATGGTGATGATTGAAGGGCAGGATGTTTATAGTGATTATTGAAAGGCAGGTTGGTTTGGTGATACATGAAAAGCAGATTAGTATGGTGATGGATGAATGGTAGGGAGGTTACAGTGATGGATGAAGGGCAGGTTGGTTATGGTGGAGGATGAACGGTAGGTTGGTTATGATGACAGTTGAAGGACAGGCTGGTTATGGTGATAGTTGAAAGATAAATTGTCTATTTAGATAGATGAAGTGCAGGTTGGTTATGATGATGGAGGAAGGGTAGGTTTGTTCTGGTGATAGTTAAGGGTAGATTAGTTATGTTGATGGATGAGGGGTGGATTCGTTATGGTGATGAACATAGGGCTGGTTGCTTTTAGATATGGATAAAAGGCAGGTTAGTTATGGTTATGGTTGAAAGGCAGTTTGATTATGGTGATCAATGAAGGGCAGATATGTTATGGTGATGGTTGAAGGGTAGTTGGTTATTTTGATAGATAGAGGGTAGGTTGGTTATGATGACTGAAGGGCAGTGATGGTTAAGTTGAATGTTGGTTATGGTGAGGGATGATGGGTAGGATGCGTATTGTGATGGATGAAGGGTATGTTCGTTATGTTAACGGTTGATGGGTAAAGTGTTTATGGTGATGGATGAAGGGGAGGATTGTTATTGTGATGGATGAAGGACAAGCTTGCTATGGTGATGTACGAAGGGCAGATTTGTTATAGTTATTGTTGAAAGGGAACGATGTTGTGGTGATGGATAAAGGTTAGGTTGGTTATGGTGTTGGTTAAAGGGGAAGTTGTTTATGGTGATGGATGAAGGGCATGTTGTTTATGGTGGTGGATGAGTTACTGGGTAATAATGGTGATTGATGAAGAGTACCTTGGCTAAGGTCATGGTTGAAGGGTAGGAGGTTTGTGGTGATGGATGAAGGGGCAGTTTAGTTATGGTGATGGAAGAAGCATAATGTGGTTATGGTTATGGTTAGATGAAAGGCTTGTTATGGTGATGGTAGAAGGTTACGTTGTTTATGATGATGGATGAAGGTCAGGATGATTATGGTTTTAATCGACGGGTAAGATGGTTATGCTGATGGTTGAAAGGTAGCTTGTTTATGAAGTTGGATGAGGGGTAGGTTGGTAATGGTGACAATTAAAGGACAGACTGGTAATGGTGATAGCTGAAGGGTACGTTGTCTATGTAGATGGATGAAATGGCAGGTTAGATCCGGTGATGGATGAACGGTAGGTTTGTTCTCGTGATAGTTGAGGGTAGGTTAGTTATGTTGATGGATTAAGGGTAGGTTTCACTATGGTGATGAATGGAGGGCTGGTTGCTTATGGATATGGATGAAGGGCAGGATGGTTATGGGTATGGTTGAAAGGGAGGCTGGTTATGGTGATGGATGAAAGGCAGGTTGGATATGGTGATGGTTGAAGGGTAGTTTGGTTATTGAAATGTATGAAGGGTAGGTTGGTTATGGTGATGGATGAAAAGCAAATTCGTTATGTTGACTGCTGATGGGTAGATTCTTTATGGTGATAGATGAAGAGCAGGATGGTTATTGTGATGGACGAAGGACAAGCTTGTTATAGTGATGGATAAAAGATACGTTGTTTATGTTAATGGATGAAGGGCACGATAGTTTTGGTGATGGTTGACCGGTATGTTGGTTATGGTGATGGTTGAAGGGTAAGTTGTTTATGGTGATGTATGAAGGGCAATTTGGATATTTCAATTTGGGCATGTTGCTTATTGCGATGGATGAATGGTAAGTTGGTTATGGTTAGGAATGAAGGAGAAGTTGGTTATAGTGATAGATAAAGGGCAGACAGGTATGTTATGATAATAGTTGAAAGGTAAGTTGTTTGTGTAGATGGATAGATGGTAGGTTGTTTATGGTTATGGATGAAGGGTAAGTTTGTTATGGTGATAGTTGAGCGTTAGTTACGTTGATGGATTAAGGGTAGATTTCAATAACGTGATGAATGAAGGGCTGGTTGCTTATGGAGATGGATGGAGGGTAGATTTGTTATGGTTATGGTTGAAGGGTAGGTTGGTTACTGTGATGGATAAAGAGCAGGTTCGTTAGGGTGATGGTTGAAGGGTACTTTAGTTATTTTGAAAGATGAAGGGTAGCTTGCTTATGATTATGGGTGAAGGGTTGGAAGGTTACATTGATGGTTGAGGGCAGATTGGTTATGGTGATGGATAAAGGGTAGGATGGTTATGGTGATGGATGAAGGGTAAGTTCGTTATGTTTACGGTTGATTAGTATATTGTTCATGGTGATGGATGAAGGGAAGGATGGTTATTGTGATGGATGAAGGACAGGTTGGCTATGGTGATGAATGAAGTGCAGGTTAGTTATGGTGATTAATGGAAATGAGATTGGTTATGGTGATGAATGAAGGTTAGGTTGGTTATAGTGATGGTTGAAGGGCAAGTTGTTTTTGTGATGGATGAAGGGCAAGTAGTTTATGGTGATGGATGAATGGCTGGTTGTTTATGGTGAAGGATGAGGGCCAAGTTGGTTAGGTCATGGTTGAAGGGTAGGTGATTATAGTTATAGATGATCACTATGATGATGGATGAATGGTAAGATGGTTATAGTGATAGTTGACAGGTAAGTTGATTATAGTGATGGTTGACAGGTAAGTTGGTTATAGTGATGGTTGAAGGTTTGGCTGTTTATGGTGATGAATGAAAGGAAATTTGGTTATGGTGATGGATGAAGGATGGGTTAGTCATAGTGACAGTTGAAGAACAGGCGATAGTTGATAGTTGAAAGGTAAGTTGTCTATGTAGATGGATGAAGGGTAGGTTGCTTATGGTAATGGATAAAGGGTAAGTTTTTCTATGATGATAGTTGAGGGTAGGTTAGTTATGTTGATAGATGAAGAGTAGATTTCAATGTCGTGATGAATGAAGGGCTGGTTGCTTACGGATATAGATGAAGGGCAGATTGGTTATGGTTTAAGAGCAGGATGATTATGGTAATGGTTAAAGTGTAGTTTGTTTATGGTGGTGGATGAAAGGTAGGTTGATTATTTTGATGGATGAAGGGTAAGTTCGTGATGGTTGAATGGTAGATTGTTTATGGTAATGGATGAAGGACAGAATGGTTATTTTAATGGATAAAGGACAAGCTGGTTATAGCGATGGATGAAGGACAGGTTAATTATGGTTATTGTTGAAGATGAGATTGGTTATCGTGATGGATGTAGGTTATGTTGGTTAAGGTGTTGGATGGAGGGCAAGCTTATTATGGTGATGGATGAAGGGCAGTTAGTTTATAGTTATGGATGAGTGGCTGCTTTTTTATGATGATGGATGAAGGCAATTTGGTTATGATCATGGTTGAAGGGTAGTTTGTTTTGGTTATGGATGAAGGGTTGGTCGATTATGATGATGGATGAAATGTAAGTTGGTGAGAGTGATGGTTGGAGGGCAAACTGGTTATGTTGATGGTAGAGGGATAGCTCGTTTATGGTGATGTATGAAGAGTGGGTTGGCTACGGTGATGGTTGAAGGGTAGGATGGTTATAATGATGGTTGAAGGGTAGGATGGTTATGGTGATTATTGAAAAGCAGGTTGGCTTGGTCATGGTTGATGGGTAGATTGCTATAGTTATGGATGAAGGGCAGGTTGCTTATGATAATGGATAAATTGTAAGTTGGTTGTGGTGATGGTTGAAGAAGGTGGCTATGATGATGGTAGAAGGGTACGTTGTTTATGATGATGGATGAAGGGCAAGATGGGTATGGTATGGTTGACGGATAACTTGGTTATGGTGATGGCTGACAGGTAGGTCTTTATGGTGATGGATGATGATGGATGAAGGGTAGGTTGGTTATGGTAATGGATGACGGGTAGGCTGGTTATGATGATGGTTGAAGGGTAGGATGGTTATAATGATGGTTGAAGGGTGGAATGGTTCAGATAGTTATTGAAAGGCAGGTTAGTTAGGGTGATAGATGAAAGGTGGGTTGGTATGATGATGCATGAATGGTAGGTTGGTATGATGATGCATGAATGGTAGGTTGGTTACAGTAATGGATGAAGAGCAGAATGGTTATTATGATAAATGATGGGTTGGTTGGTCATGGTGGTAGTTGAAGAACAATCTGGCTATGGTGATAGCTGAAAGATAAGTTGTCTAATTAGGTGGATGAATGGGAGGTTGGTTATGGTGATGGAGGAAGGGTAGGTTTGTTCTGGCGATAGTTGAGGGTAGATTGAACATGTTTATGATGAAGGGTAGATTACTTATCTTTATAGATGAATTGTAGATTCGTTATGGTGAAGAAAGAAGGGCTGGTTGCTTATGGATATGGAAGGTCTGGTCATGGTTATGGTTGAAGGGTGAGTTGGTTATATGATCGATGAAGGGCAGGTTGGTTATGGTGATGGTTGAAGGTTAGGTTTGTTATTTTGATTGATGATGGTTAGGTTGGTCATGATGATGATTGAAGGGCAGGAACGTAAAAGTGATGGTTAAAGAGAAGGTTGGTTATGGTGAAGTATGAAGGGTAGGTTCGTTATGATGATGGATGAAGGATGAGTTCGTTATGTTAACGGTTGATGGGTAGATTGTCTATGGTGATTGATGAAGGGTAGGATTGTTGTTGCAATGGATGAAGGACAAGCTGGTTATGGTGAGAGATGAAGGGCAGGTTCGATATAGCGATTGTTGAAGTGGAGCTAGGTTGTGATGATGGATAAAGGTTAGGTTGGTTATGATGTTGTTGAAGGGGAAGTTGTTTATTGTGATGGATGAACGGCATGTTGTTTATGGTGTTGGATGAGTGGCTGTTTGATGATGGTAATGAATGAAGAGCAAGTCGTTTTTGGTGATGGATGAAATGTAAGTTGGTAATTGTGATGGTTGGAGGAGAGTCTGGTTATGGTGATAGTACAAGGTATGTCATTTATGATAATGGATGAAGGGAAGGATAATTATGGTGTTGGTTGACGGATAAG